>BJCO01364367.1:0-11833 GCA_018326465.1 Flaveria floridana
ATTATGTTATGATTGAAAGACATTAAGAGACATTAACCATTACACGTGTTTTAAGCTAAAAAGGTGATACTGAGTTGACATTGATATCACATAAAATGTCTTTTACGTATGCTCTAAGAGACATAAGCTTCTATCATGTGAGTTGGCCCTACGATAACACGTTTATACTTTAATAATTTGTAAGTGAGTAATTAGACACTATTCATTTGTTTCATTTTTATTAATTATGTATGAAAAATATATTACTATTATTTTTATTGTTACGTTGTATGCATGTATTTACATATTAAACTATTAAAATGTTACAAAGTAAGAAGGTTCCTTGAGTGGATATGATCCAATCTCGAAAGCTTTTAGTAATCATCTTATTAACGCGTATTAGTCTACTAGGATTCTTTTTAAGCTCTTGTTTTAATTAAATCTCATCTACTCATCACGTCGATCTTTTCTCCGATATATGATCGAGTTTCACTAGTATTTTTGAATATTAGATCATGGACGTACTCTAACTCCCGACTAGCTACTATGGTGTTGAGATGATCATACATACTCACGCACACTACACCTTAATCACTAATGATCACGTGCTTCATAAAAAATCAACAAGACTAACCAGCAACTCATGTATTCATCATTTGACCCGTAATGCATAAGTCCATGCCAACATTTTTCTAAACTGTAATCGAACTTGTTTTATTAGATATAACTTTAATAATTTTTTAATCTCTTATTATTTTCTTAAGTCAATCCCGAGCTTGAATTAAGTTAGACACGTTAAGTTACTAAATCCACTAGCCTAAATACCTTTAATTAAAATTAAATACTCAAGATTTGACCAATAATTTAATATATCATATTGCTATTAGATACATAAGATAAAATTTTGATCATATTAATATGCATGCATCCATATCTGAATTTGGATGAATTAGGTCATGATCAATGGGCGAATTACATCAGGATCATTTAATATTGTTATCGATCATTAATAAAAATCATTTGTTTACTATCCGGGCGTGTGAATTAAAATTATTTTAATATTTTAATTAATCAACACATGTTCTTTTATTTACTTCCACTAGACCTCTTTTATTTGTATAATATAATAAACCGCAACTCAATTCGTTTACAGTAGATGGAAAGGTGGTATTCTACGTCTAATCATTTGCCTAAAATGAAGACATAAGAACGTTTATATAAATAGTAAGAAACAAAAATATATATATGTGTTATAATACGAGTTCTTAGTTTTATAGTCATAAAGACTTCACGAATTCACTCCATTTCGTGAATCAATAAAATTACAATGCCTCGACTGTTTTTTATTTTAGTTTTACTATTTATGATTTTTAGATATAAAACAATTAAATTTATAGTTTCTGCAAGACGTGAGGAGTATAATGACATAGTGACAAATTCAAAAATCTTGGTAGTACGACGTAGAGGTAGAAATAGATCGACTGAAAAATGATTCAGGCTAGAAAAAATTAAAAGATGTTAAAATTATTAAAATAAATTAGTATAACATATAAGTATATTTTTCATGAGATTTTAAGAAAAGCTATTAGATTAAACTAATTTATTCATCAAAAGAGTATAAAGTATAAAAAGCATTATTAGTTTGAATTTTACTTGAAAATAACACTTTTTGTTTTCGAGAAATCGGCAAACTGTTTATTTTGATATTTTAATGCTATTTTTGGTTAAACAAACACAAAAGTGAAACAAATTTAACAAGAAGTTGTTTTCCTTTTTTTATTTAATATATATAGTTTTAAAACCTTTTTCTAATTTTCTAGTAAAGTCTCAGCGAATTCCAAACCATAAATAGCAAACCTAACTATGTGAACCCGATTTTTCGAACCGTAAATTGATCGTTTTAAGACTACCCTTATAATTTATAAGAAATCCATAAGAGAAAATGTTTTGGTGTTCAAAGTTAATGCTAAAGGTTAACCCAAAGCTTTATATCTTTAGGAATTTAAATGCTTAGAATCTAGCTGGTCAAGGGATTTGTTTGTCTTAAAAAAAATATTGCCCTGAATTATTATTAAATTTTGACGTTCTTGAATATTGTAGTTTATTATACCACAGTCTAAACATACCCTGTTATTCGTAAATCTAGCTAGTGGTAAACATTTTAATTTATCAAATGTGACTAAATAGCAAAACTTAGCCGGTAGATTGATTTATGTTACTCTTACAAGTCATGATATATCTTATAACGTGCATTGTTTAAGTCATTTTATGTTCACACCAAGTCTCGTTTTGATACTTGCCTTGAGAGTTCTTTCGTATTTACAAAAATCACCCTCGTAAAGATATAATGTTTAGTAAAGGTGATTCTTTCTGATCAAATGGAATTGTTGTTACTTGGTGGGTGAGTTTATTTAAAGTAGAAATTTCATTTCTTGAAGGAGTAAAAAGAAAATAAAAAGAAGCAAAATACAAAGCTATTTGTTCTCACACTTCTGAGATTATTTGATTTTTAAATGTATAAAAATAATATGGTATGGGGGTTGCCAGTTGAGTGTAGTGGTACGTAAATAGATAAAAGTTAGAGTGGTGTTTTCATCTCAACTAAATTTTTGTGCTCAAAACTTGGGTTACAATTTACTTTAAATTATTTAGATATTGTTCATTTCATCCTAGATAATCTAGGAATTGCTATTGAAGAAATAATAATATATTAAAAGAATTATGAGTATGAATTTATCTTACAAGTTCACTTAGTATGTGAGAAAATAAACTAAATTGTTGCTAATCATGTATTTGGTAAAAGAACTAAACACTAGTTGCATTATGCAAGTAAACATATATTTTGTAAATCAAATTGCAGACAGTTTCAAAGATAAATCAATGTGAAGAAATTGAAGTTAGCACACATGTTTGTAGCACACATATCTTGAGGTATATGTACAACAACAACAAAATGACATGCCTAATAAGCTCAGTAAGTCGAAACATTCAAGAAAATGTATCATTTGGCTTGCGGTAATAATTAACACCAATATGGTTTGATTATCTTTATGCCTATATCTCGGTTTTCAGTAACTGATGTCAGTGTATGGACAAAAAATTATTTATAGTGACCTGGTGGCGGTGGGCCTTGTACATGAGGCGGGGGAGGTTGAGAAGGATAAGCTGCAGGTGGGTAGCCTTGAGGTGGTGGAGGATAGCCAGGTGCAGGTGGGTACCCTTGATATGGTGGAGGATAGGCCGCAGGTGGGTAGCCTTGAGGTGGCGGAGGATACATTGGTGGGTAGCCTTGATACTGTGGTGGATAGGCACCAGGAGGGCGGGGGCGGGTACCCTTGAACATAGGGTGGTTGTCCGTACTGTACAGGTGGTGGCGGATATGGTTGATCAATCCTTGACATTTCCTGCACGGGTGGAACTTCCATTGGTCGCATTCCAAACTTTCCATCTCGTTTGTCCATTTCAACCTTGTGTTGCGTCTGCAAAATAATTCTTATTAAAATAATATAATTTTTGTAATTGTATTTGTTACACTTAGTTAGAAAATTTCCAGTTTTGGAAAAGAAGGGTATCTGACCCAACATGACCCGGCCCATATTAAAGTATTACACATTAGACTCAAAGTAATCAGTTTTGACCTGTTACCAAACCTGTCTATTTTACTATCTCTATCATAAAGAAAGTTCAAGAATGTTTTGTTTGGATCTAGTTTTTACAAGTTCTAGATAACTAATGAAAAATCAGACAGGGAAGAATGCTTTGGCATACCTGCATGCAAGAGCAAACCCTAGAAAAGAAAACCAGAAAATTGATATGATTTAGTATTATGGTTTGATTCTGAATTAAATTCTAACATAAGTACTTAAACAAAGGAGACAACTTACGAGCAAAAAACCAGATCAGCTAAGCAGTTTAACAACTGAGATGCTTCATTGAGTTCATCACTTCCAACAATGCAAGCAATAATGGAGCATATACAGGCAACATGTTGAAGGCAAACCATGCAACCCTAAACGCGGTAAATTTGGCTTAAAGATGGACCAATTAACTACTTAGCGATTAACACAAAATAAATAAAAGGGTCACTAAGAGATTACAACAATACAGTTGTCACATTTTGTTGTTTGGATATTAAACTCATCTTGCAACATAAAACGAGTGGACGCTACAGAATTTCCAAAGCAGAAGAAGACCTGAGAATTACTGAATAAGTAAGACGAATATCGATTAACCCATTTTTGAGCTGTAGAAATGAGTGCATACCTCTGCGCAAAGGCAGAATTTAGGACATCTACGCTCTCCGCACTTTCCACTGCAGGGCATATATCCCGCACAACATCTATACCTAAATCAGACATTAATAAATGGTTTATGTATATGACTAATCTCCATAAGTAGAGTTTGGATGATGAGATAAAAGTATCTATTTACCTTGACATATCGCCATACAGAGCTCGCTTACGAAGCTTGTATGATGCACAAGGTCCACTACAGTTTGCAGTGTTTAAGAAATGAAATTATTAATGAATTTAAACCCCAAATACAAAAGTAAATGTTATCCAAGACCAAACATTCGTCTCACAAACTGCCAATTCAAGTTTATGTTGTAAGATCTGAAGATTTTCACTATTCATCACGTATTTTCATCATGTATTTGCTGACGAAAAGATTCATACGAATGAAATTAACCAATATGTTATGGAAATTAGAAAGCAGAATGTCAGCAAGCATCATTGACATGTTATATAGAGTATAGGGAAGAATTAAACAAAAGCTCTTTCATGTATTTGACATATTAAGATGATAGTACATGGACTAAATTGTAACTATCGATGTGAAACTAGGGGTGTTTGTTGTGTCACGTTGGTGGGTTAATGTGTTGAATTGTTAAACTCAAAACACGACCCATATTTTTATTAGTGTAACCCGAACACCGCCTGTTTAACCTGTTTAACCCGTTTATCTATATGTGTGAAATGGATTGATGGGATGACGGCAAGGGCGGATTCATGTGAAGCTTAGGGGGCCCAGGCCCCCACTCAAATTAGCCCAACTAGTGTAAAACATATGCTTCTGATTTATTAATTTAGATAAAGCCCCCATGTGATTTTCTACAAGGCCCCTTCTTAATTTTTAGCAGCCCTGTCAGTCTTCATATTATAACTAAAGCCCAGAATCACAAGTTAATTTTGATTGTCTTTATTATTAGGCCCCTTAAGCCCACCCCATCATCAACTAAGCCATTAAGGGTAGCAGTCAACGAACAAGCAACTACAAACAGTTTACAAAATTTCTAAATCATTCTAGCTTCTTTTTAATGCTTTTGTAATTACTAATTAGAACAAATATGCTAATCAATTTAGCATTCTAACGAATAGATTATTTGGATCTTTTGGCTAGCTTTTACAATCTTGATATTCCAATTAGTTTATCATGAAAAGGTCAAATTATTTGGTCTTTTGGCTAGCTTTTTCAATCTTGATATTCCAATTAGTTTTAATGAAAAGGTCAAAACAGTATTAGTTTTCGTAATTCGAACGAACATGTTAAATCATTATAGTTAACATGTCTAAAAATGATTATCTTCAAGTATGTTTAACTCTATATTAGATAACAACAATTTTATTGAACATTTCATGTTATCATTTGTTTTAACCCAACTTATATTTACGTACTCATTTTTTGCCCCCACTCACAAAAGTTTCTGGATCCGTCACTGGTTGACGGGTAAATATCAAGTTCTAAAGGTGTTAATCGGGTTGATGTGTTCTTAAAAGTGGGTTAACTTATGAATTTTGGTTAACTTATGTCGAACCGAGTAACCCTCTGTTCTTCGATCTCAATCATCATGAACGAAAATTAATATCTTCCTTATAAAATTGATCAAATATCACAAAACATCAAGGCACTTACCAGAATAACGCAAAGCAACAATCTACAACAACAAAACACATAAACAAAATACGAAAATTAGAATCCAATTTCATCAAATCAAATAGAAAATTATCAAAAATAGAAATTGAGGATTTGAATGACGAAATTACAAGGAGTATCGGCAGCCATGGTGCTCATGAGATCTGTATGCCATACATTCCGATAACTCTTACGGTGCTTCATTTTATGCACTTTATCCTTAGCGGCTGTCATTGTCGATTCCTTTCAGAGCCAATCGAGTTACAAATTCAACGATGATGAATCGAATCGTTGAATTCTTCAATTTGACTTTGTTAGGAATCGACCGATGAAAATCGAATTGCAGAAAGCCCTAAGCTTCTGAGTTCGATTTTACGATTGATTCTGAAACTTTGTTTGTGGGGATTTGAGAAGATGAAAAACCTTAATTTAGAAATTTTAAATTTTGTATAAAGGCCCTGATTAATATATTCATGTTTATGACTAGCCCTTGTAGATTGTGTCATGTTCATTGTTTGGGGTTGTTTGGGATTCCATTTGGAATCTCTTTTTGATTTATTTGAGGGGTAAAAAAATAAAAATACCCCTTCAAATAAGTCAATAAGCTAGAAATTTTAACTTATTAACTTATTTGAAGGGGTATTTTTGTCATTTCACCCCTCTAAAAGTTAAAAAGTCCTTTTGAAATGGAAAGCCAAACATGATTTTAGATGGATGTGATGTTTTCGAATATTACTTTCTATCGTATTGCAAAATTCTCAATCGAGTTATTTGAGTTATGTGTGATCTTGAATCACTTCGAGTGAGTGTGATACTTGTGATTGAACATGTGGCGTCAATGTTAATCAATTCGTTATACCAATAGGTGTTAACCGATTTGATGTTAACGAAGTTGTTAACTAGTTCAATTGAAGTTTAAATACTATTGTCGTTCGATTAAAAGATGTTGCCTTAGATCTTGTGTGGTTATTAAATTGGGTCGGTAATCTTTTAAACAACAGGTTAATGTTTGCTATTTGAGCCAATTCTTTATATGGCGGTTATCCTCAAGTATGGACTCAGGATCAAACCAAGACTAAATTATATTTAAAATTGGACAAAATGAGCAGCCGATCATCTCTAATTAGCTAGGGTTTACACAAAAAGCACTCATCCTAATTTAAAAAAGAAAACCAAAAGCATAAATGTAAATGTAAATGTAAATATTTGCATTCACATAAGCTTTAGTTAAGATTTTCTATTATGTGTGATATCATATTAAACGACTCACACACCATATACATACTCAAAATAAGATTTTCATTTTTTTTTTATTTATGTTAATCGAGACACACGTTTAGTACTGGTTTAACCCTATCCAAAGCAGGGTTATGTCTCTAGCATAGATAAATAAACACACAAGGCACGAGTTTATCCATTTTAACACGCCAACCCGACACAATCAGTACGGTTCTTTTAACGATTGCAACTCGACAATAATTAAAAGGTGAAGCTGCCACCACCTAAAATTCGGTCGTTGGACCAAATCTTCTAGTTATGCACATGTATCCAGATACAACATCTCGTGAAAACTTAGCCTACTGTCGTCCAATTAATATCCATAACTGTAACATCAGATCTATGTTGTCCAAACGTGAGTGCTTTTGGGCTTTTGAACACACGAAGACATACATAGGTAGTTTGAATGAAAGCCCACCATCAACATCAACATCATCATCATCATCGTCATTGTCATCGTCATCAACAGTCTCTCTCTAGTCGGCTTTATTTCCCTAAAGTCGTCTTCACTCAACTATATGCCGCCGATTGCTACAACTAACACTTTGATCGATTTCACACTGATTAAAAGATTTTCTTGACACCTGATTACTTCAACTTCAAGTTACCGACTTGATGATCGATCGATCAGCCTTCCTCCTCAAGGTAATTGGGTTAATTGCTGTATTGGGTTTTTAGGGTTTAATTTCAGTTCCTAAACCCAGTCGTTAATTGCTTGTAATTTTAGGGTTATTCTCTTAATTTGCATTTAATTCCATCAGATCAGAGTATTGAATATTGATCTGAGGTTGAAGTTCATGCTACTGTTGAATTTGATTGGGGGTTTGGTTTGTTATATATTGTGATGTAATTCGTGTGAAATTTGATCGTTTTCTTCATCTTTGTTCACAGGGAGCAGACTGACATCGTCATCAAGATGAATCAAATCGTGATAAAGAAGTGAATTCGAAACAAATCTGTTCATTTAGTCGTTTTTTTTATTAATGAAGTGAAATTATTAGGGCTTTTCTTGCAGATGCTGTGGTTTGTTTACTTCTAATACCAGTGGTAATCAGCCATGGAGTCTTGTAATTGCATTGAGCCACAATGGCCACCTGATGAACTTCTGATGAAATATCAGTATATATCGGATTTCTTTATCGCTCTCGCGTATTTTTCGATTCCACTGGAGTTAATATACTTTGTTAAAAAATCAGCGGTTTTTCCATATAGATGGGTGCTTGTTCAGTTTGGGGCTTTTATTGTTCTATGTGGAGCTACACATCTTATTAACTTATGGACCTTTAATGTGCATACGAAAACAGTAGCTATTGTTATGACTGCTGCAAAAGTCTTGACTGCTGCAGTATCGTGTGCAACTGCACTTATGTTAGTTCATATTATTCCCGACCTACTTAGTGTAAAAACTAGGGAATTATTCTTGAAAAACAAGGCTGCTGAGCTGGATCGCGAAATGGGTATCATTCGAACACAAGAAGAAACAGGTAGGCATGTCAGAATGCTTACTCATGAAATCAGAAGCACGCTCAACAGACATACTATTTTAAAAACTACACTTGTTGAATTGGGAAGAACATTGGGGTTGGAAGAGTGTGCTCTTTGGATGCCTACACGAAGTGGTTTAGAACTTCAACTTTCATACACTCTTCACCACCAAAATCCTGTTGGGTTTACGGTTCCTATTCAATCTCCTGCAATTAATCAAGTTTTTAGTACGAATCGTGTGGTTAAGATCTCTCCAAATAGTCCTGTTGCTAGATTACGCCCAGCTTCTGGTAAATATATGCTCGGGGAGGTTGTCGCTGTGAGGGTTCCACTTCTACATCTTGATAACTTTCAAATCCATGATTGGCCTGAACTTTCAACAAAACGCTATGCATTGATGGTGTTGATGCTTCCTTCTGATAGTGCAAGGCAGTGGCATGTTCATGAGTTGGAGCTTGTTGAAGTAGTTGCTGATCAGGTTTGCTCGCTCTCTGATTTTCTTGATTTAGTTCAAGTTTGTTTTTAGCCCCGTATCTACGGTTTATTATAGGTCAGACTGCTAGAAAATGGAAACAAAACCATATATATATTTCAACAATTTTATCAACCAACCAACTTTAAAATAGACGTAAAATAGATACCAGCTTACAATTAGCTACCAATGTTACATTATTTGCCATGTAAATTAATGAATATAGATGGCACTAGTTAACGCCATGCCTACCTCTGCACCAGATGCCCACATATGCAGAAAATGTTTGTGTTGTTACTAAAAGGAATCATTTGCAATAATACAAATGATCTATTCTTGAACCTTTTTGTAATAATTATTAAATGTCACATTGGATGTCATGTCAACGATTTTTGCAAAATTAAACAAAATTTGACTGTCTACCGGATGTTAGAGGTCGTCCTTTTCTGTAGTTGAAACTATGGTGTAAGTTGGCTTCTGTTTGCACCTAATTTGGCTAAAAAGGTAATGAACTTGGGTCTGATTTATGTTTTAGGTAAAACACTTTATTTGCCCTCATGTAAAGCCTCAAACTTTAAAAAAGGTTTCATTTAGAATATTTGTCTAAGTTACTCGGTTTTTAGACATCACGTCATAAACAAAAAGGTCAACATAGTCAAAGTTAACGACACGTCTGCTGTCATGTCATCTTTTCTTGTTTTATCTTGATTTTTAGGTGGCTGTGGCTCTTTCGCATGCTGCAATTCTAGAAGAGTCTATGAGGGCCCGGGATTTGCTCATGGAGCAAAATGTGGCCCTTGATCATGCAAGAAGAGAAGCCGAAACTGCTGTGCGTGCACGTAATGATTTTCTTGCAGTTATGAACCATGAAATGAGGACTCCAATGCATGCAATTATTGCACTTTCATCATTACTACTAGAAACCGATTTAACACCTGAACAACGGCTTATGGTTGAGACCATTCTTAAAAGCAGTAACTTGCTTGCCACACTTATAAATGATGTATTAGATCTTTCCAGGCTGGAAGACGGTAGCCTTGAACTTGATACTGCTATTTTTAACCTTCATTCTCTTTTCACAGAGGTATTCTTTATTGTTGTAGTGATTTTATATATTTATTCTGTATAGATTTCCTTGTTAAGGGGTGTTTGGATTTGGGTTCTACTAAGAACTACTTATCTGATTATCACGACTTGAAATCACAATAATCAGTTTTTAATGTTTGGATAAACAGATTTTGCTTTTCATTATATGATTATTTAGGAGTCTAATAATCATTTCTACACATAAGATAGACAAAAGTTACGTATTTACCCAATCTTTTAAGGGATAATGTGCATAGCGGCCATGCAAGTATTAAACTTTTTTCACTTTTACAGAACATGTAGTTCTGATTTTCAATACCGCCTTTGCTGACAGATTTTTTACTTATTTTTTCAGGTTCTAAACTTAATAAAGCCTGTTGCATCAGTCAAAAGATTGTTTGTGACATTGAGCCTTTCTTCAGATTTACCAGAGTATGCAGTTGGTGATGAGAAGAGACTCATGCAAATAATTTTAAATATTATTGGAAATGCTGTCAAATTCTCTAAAGAGGGCAGCATTTTGATTTCAGCCATAATGGCACAACCGGATTCTTTGAGGGACCCACGAGCTCCCGACTTCTTTCCACTTCCTGGTGATGGTAAATTTTATATGCGTGTTCAGGTTCGCTTTTCTACTAAAACATATCCTGCTTAAGGTCTCGACTTCAGTTCTTAACTACAGTCCTCTATCGTAGGTGAAAGACACAGGAATCGGGATTAGCCAGCAAGACATTCCCAAGCTCTTCACCAAATTTGCCGAGAGCCAATCACACGCAAGTAGAAATCCAGATGGCGGTGGACTTGGCCTTGCCATTTGTAAAAGGTATTTGTCCTTTTAAGTTTTTCTAGATATATTCAATATTTTTAAAATTTTCTGATGAATATTATGTTTCATGTTATATGTAGATATAGACGTATAGCTTTTAACATAACTATTAGATAACCTCAGTTGAATTTGTGATATAAAATGTTGCGCAGATTTGTGAATCTCATGGAAGGTAACATATGGATTGAAAGTGAAGGTGTTGGGAAGGGAACAACTGCAATTTTTTATGTGAAACTTGGATTTCCTACACGTTTAAATGAATCGCGACTCCCTCATATGAGACTACCACCAAAACTTGGTCAAACAAGCTTTTCAGGACTCAAAGTCCTCGTCATCGAAGGGGTTAGTCATATTCTTAATCTTGATACATACATACATGTGTTTACTATATTAACATACATACATGCATATATACAATGCAGGGTTACCAGAACAGCAACCAAGGGGGTTCTGGTGCACCTTGGTTGTGATGTAACCACAGTTGGCTCAGTTGATGAGTGCTTACAAGTTATAACCAAAGACCACAAAGTTATTTTCATCGACGTCGATAGTTACAATGTGACGAGACTCCTACATGAGAAATTCCTAAAACACCATGAAAAGCCAATTATAATTGCAGTTACTGGCAACACAGACAGGGTAGCAAAGGAAAGCTTATTGAAGTTTGGCATGGATGCAGTTGTATCGAAAGCTGTTTCAGTGGAGAAGATGAGAGTTGCTTTAGCTGAGGTTTTAGAGCATAAAAGGGTTCTACAATAACACCATGATTTCTCATACCAAAAGGAGAGGGTTTT
>BJCO01364369.1:0-11151 GCA_018326465.1 Flaveria floridana
GAAACTGATCATATGCAAGTGGTTCAATCGTATGATTGGACCATATGAATGAACTCAGTCGTACGAATGAGCATACGACTGAGCTTAATCGCACATTTAGACATCCGATTGACCTATTCGTGTGGCTAAATTGCCGATTGGTTCAATCGTGCGATTAAAACAAGCGTATGGTTCAATCGTGCGATTGAAGTTCATCCAGATGTCCGGACGTATGCGTACTGTGCAAGTCCAAATATTTGAGTTTTGTTCAAATCAGACTCAATCCTTTCAAAACTTATGTCATTTGAAGCACCTGGATTTAATTTCACTTTCAAGCTCATTAAAGGTTCAATTTTAAGAATTCTTTCTTGGTGTTTATAAGTTACATAAAATTTTGGTTTAGTAACCGATTATACACCCAATGTAACGTGATTTTATCTTGAATCTACAATTAATCCAACGTAGAATCATTAGTAAACAAGCAATATCTCTAGATCGCAAAGAAAATTTGAAAAGGGTTCCACTAGTTTGCCGGTATTTTTAGAGGGTTTAAAAAACAGGTGAATAGGTCACGACCGACTGAGCCTCTATTTATACCCGCGGGGATTTCAGTTGTGCAACTGGACCCATATGCATGGTTCAGACGTGCGACTGAATTTCAATCGCACAAATGACCTGGACGCCTTACCAACCGTGCGATTGGATCATACTAATATTGCCAATCGTGCGATTGGGTCATGTTGATGGTCCAGTCATGCATTAGGTCCATACTCATGGTCCAGTCATGTGATTGGATCATACGATTGGGCCATACTCTTGGATTAGACTTAGTTTGTCTCAGTAATGCACACAGTTACATTTGATGTACCTTTCTAGCCGACCGATCATCTTAGACATGATCTTTTTATCTATCGATCACCTCAGACGTGATCCCTTTTATTGAAAAACCATTGATCACCTCAGTCGTGATCCATTTTTATCTTTCAAAAACAAGCTTTACACAGTTAAGATTCGGTTCAATATTATGACTTTCACAAAGTTCAGTCTTGTTACATAGTCCGATAATGACACATTGCACACATAAATAGAACTAGAAAAACTTTAAATAAAACTAAAATAAGACATATTTTGTAATTTTCATTTGAGAAGGGTTGAAATCATTTTACATCACTTAAATGATTTCCCCCTCTAAGCAAAACAGCATAAGGCACTGCCTTCATTTCGAGAAAGATTCGTATGGAATCATACAGGCAAAAACACGATTATTTGGAACTTTTGTAGATATATCAATGACAGAGAACATTATATGCACAATTCACAGAATCTCTTTCATCTAAGAATCAAAAGCACTAATAGGAAATCATGCTGGAATAGTTATGTAGCACACTTTGATTTTGAACATCAAGAGATGCAGCCACAACGATTGTCAGTATGTTTGTCCAGTTAAATCCACACACAGATTTTTGACACACATCAGTGTTATTTAGGTGAATTAGATCAACAAGTATTTGTGGATCCCACTGGTATATGGTAATCAATCTTCCTCAGGAGATTTTTGAGCAGTCTTGTGGTCAAGAAGAGACTGTTCTAAGAGCTTTCAAAGAGATGCAATGCCTCAGGTCAGTGCCATCGCATAGCAGAGAGGCGCAAACACCAATGAATTCTTAGAACATATAGGTTATGCCAAGCCTCAGGTCAAAGTCATCGCACAGCAGAGAGGCGCAAGACCTATCTTCTCATTAGAGTAATACGATTTGATACTTAATACAGCAATGACATTTGTCAACAACTTGATTACATTCAGCTCTTATTTTGATGCTTTATGACATTTGTCATATTCATTGCTCTATTTTAGGTCGTTTGCACACATTCGTGGCTTTTATTTGCTCCTCACCCCTTATAAGAAATTAATTGATTGTGCAGACCAGGGATATAATGAGAACCCACAACTTGTTGATTGATTTAATTTATGTGAATCACCAATGATGTCTACTAGTCTAGTGTGTTGAATCTACCGACACATCGTATAATGGACTAGCACCTCCCTGGTTCTAATTTCTCTATGTAACCACGATACAGACTAGCTTACTATTATTTTTCAACTTGTTAGGCTTTGACATCTCAGATTTATAATATTCAGTGATTTTAAATTTATCAGAAAAATGCAAAAAGGAAAATCTTTTTGGTGTCCCAAATAATTCGATGTTGTGTACTATTATTTTCCATAGCATTGAATTGCTTTCTGAGAAATGTTGTCTTTGCCTATCAGCTTACCTGCCCTCCCCCCCCTATTTTTTGGTAATTCCCCCCTAAAATTTTAAAACATAAAATCTTTTTGTGATTTTGAAATTTATAAATGCGAGAAAAAATTAGATTAGACGTAATATTAAATAAATGAAAAAGAAAATAAAAAATTAAAAAGATAAAATTGAATACACTTTGTCGGACTATTAACTCGATTCCTCAGGAATCACGTCTTCTTTCTTTTTGACGCCATTAACCTCTAATAGATAATAAAATATAGGTTTGTCAAATGGTTTTGTGTAGAGGTCGGCGCGCTGAAAATCCGTGTTAATTTTAATCACAGCGGTTAAATGTTTTTCAAAGCAATCACGTATGAAGTGATACTTTATTCCGATGTGTTTAGTTTTGGGATGTTGTACCGTATTTTTAATGACCGCTATTGCAGCAGAATTAACAATAAAAATATGAGTGTTAGTAAATTGCAAACCATAGTCCCGCATTTGTTGTTGAATCCAAATGATTTAAGAATAGCATCATGCAGCAGCAACATATTCAGCCTCACATGTGGACAGAGCAACCGAAGTCTACTTCTTGCATTTCCATATGACTAATCGCCTTCCAAAGAACTGACACCCGACAGATGTTGATTTGTAGTTCATCTTACAGCCTCTATAGTCTGAGTCACTGAACGCAGTAAGTTCAAAGTCATCATCATAAGGATACCACAACCCGAGTGTTGGAGTACCCTTCAGATAACAAAAAATCCGCTTCACCCTAATGAGATGATTTACTTTTGGTTTTGACTAATATCTGGAGCAAAGACACGTGGCATATATGATATCAGGACGAGAAGCGGTGAGATACATTAGAGATCCAATCATTCAACGATACATGGTGGCATCAACCCAATCCCCATTTTCATCAGGTACTACATCATGGTTTGTGGCAAGAGGGGTACCGGAAACAGTGACGTTTTCCATGTCAAACCGACTTAGAATGTCTCCGACATATTTAGTCTGATGTAGAAAGATGCCAGTAGGTGTCTGATCCACCTGTAATCCTAGAAAGAACTTCATTTCTCCCATGGAACTCATTTCAAATTCAGCTTTCATCACAGCTTCAAATTCTTTACATAAATCTTCGTTCTTGGAACCAAAGATTATGTCATCCACGTTTATCTGAACCATCAGTAAATCACCCTCCTTTTCTTTTATGAACAGCGTGCTGTCAATTACTCCCCTACGAAAGCCATGGCTTAGCAGATGTGTGGAGAGTTTCTCGTACTAGGCTCTAGGAGCTTGATGTAAGCCATACAAAGCTTTGTCTAATTTATATACCTTGTCCTGATGATAAGGATCTTCAAATCCCTCTAGTTGAACGACGTATATTGTTTCACGGATGTCACCATGAAGGAAAGCACTTTTCACTTCCAGTTGGTAGACCTTGATTTTCATGTAACATGCATAGGCCAGGAAAATCCTGATTGCTTTCGTTCGAGCAACGGGAGCAAATACTTCATTGTAGTCTACCCCTTCGACCTGTCTAAATCCCTGAACAACTAATCGTGCTTTATTTTGATAATGACTCCCTGGTCATCTTTCTTGCACCGAAGAACCCATTTTGTTCCAATAACCTTGGCACCCTGCGGCCTGTCCACTAGCGTCCAAACGCCTAACTTCTTAAACTGTAGAAGTTCTTCTTGCATCGCATTAACCCATGCCTCATCTTTCAAGGCATCACTTACATACTTGGGCTCAACTTGTGAAACGAAATATTTGTATGCCCATCATGCACATATCCATTTTCCATCACAGCGGTGTTGTCAGCAGTGTATAGTTGATTTCTTGCCTGTACTCTAGATAGAAGATCCCCGATGATGTTTTCCTAGGGATGATTCATACTAATCCTTGTCACAAGAGTTATGGGAAAAATCACTTCATTTTCCAAATTTGTAATCACTGGTTCATCATCTGTAACAGTTTGTTGACTTGCCCCAGGGGATTCAGCCGAAGCATTTTCAACTACAGTTGGACTTTCACTTGGGCTGACGTGCTCCTCATTGCTTGTATTTTAATTTACATCTTCCTCATCATCTGAGGAGTGATCACTTACTTCTAGATCCGTCCCTAAAGGCCCAGACGTATCATTTATTGGAGCGGTAGTGTTGGAGTTCAAATTTAGAGTGTTCAGAATGTCATACATCATTTGAGCAGCTATCTCATCGTCAGAATATTCAGGCGGAAGATTGAATGATTTGAAAAATACATCATAATCAAAGAATGATGATGGACCTTTCCCAGCAAGGGGGTGGTGTATCGTTGAACATCTACATTGCACCACACTTCAACTTGGCCTGTCGAGTTGTTGTAAACCCGTTTGTCAGCAATATTGTATCCAAGAAAAATGCCCTCATCTGCCTTTTCATTAAACTTTCCAGTCTGAGTTTTTTTTCAGCAACATGCAAGGAGCACCAAACGGTTTGGGATACTCCAGATTCAGTTTACGTTTCCGAAGCAACTCATAGCAGGTTTTTCCATGACGCTTAACTACCATAACTCGATTGAGAGTGTAGCATGCATTCGCAACTGCTTCATTCTAGAATTGAACAGGTAGTTTTGAATCTGCCAACATAGCCCTCGCAGTTTCAATCAAGCTTTGATTTTTGCGTTCAGCAACTCCGTTCATCTGTGGAGTATAAGCAGAAGAGAATTGTTGTACAATCCCCTTCTCTCTTCAAAACGTGTCCATCCATTGATTCTTGAATTCTGTGCCATTGTCTAAATGAATCTTCCTCACTTTCAACTTGTACAGAGACTCCAGTGTAGTGACTGATTCCTTGAATGACTCAAATGTCTATGATTTTGACTAAAGAAACATTACACATGAAAATCTTGAACAATCATCTATGACCACAAAACAGTACCAGTCCTCAGCTATGCTTTTAGTACTGACAGGACCAAATAGCTCCATGTGCAGGAGCTCCAAAGGCATCTCAATTGAATGAACTTTCTTTGATTTGTTAGATTTCTTGGTCTGTTTCCCTTTCTTGCATGATATGCAGAAATCTGGAAGCTGAAAAATTTTAACTGTAACTCCTTCAACCAGATTATTTTGAACTAAGTTATTCATCTTCCATGGATTGATATGTCTAATTCTCCTGTGCAAGAGATGGACTCTTTCTCTGTGGCTTTTGACAAGAAACACTGTGCAGCTGACTCAGTGGTAGAAGCTCTTGACATGTCCAAGACATATAGATCATTATATATTGAAGCTGACATTAAGATTTGCTTCTCAAGGATAACATATTCCTTCTTCAGAATGTAGCATTTCTTATCATCAAACATCACTTTAAATCCCTTATCGCAGATTTGAGAAACTGAAAGTAAATTGTTCTCTGGTTGTTGAACGTAATTTACTTTATCAAAATTCACCTTCCCATTTCCTACTTCACCTTGAGCTGTTATGTAGCCTCCTTTATTTCCAGTAAAAGATACATGTCCCCCTTTGATTTGCTTGACATTGAAAAGGAGAGACAAATTCCCGGTCATATGCCTGGATGCCCCACTATCAATAATCCAGGTGTTAGTGATAGCGCTGTAGTGGACAACCTGCACAAAAATAGAAATGATTAGTTTAGGTGTGGGACCCAAGCCTTTACAGGCTTGGGTTTCCTAGAGGCATCACACATAACAAACTCTACCCATTGTCCTTTTGAAGTTGGAGACAACATGCTTCATCTTGTCCTCACTCTCAGACACAACTGACGATTTGGCTTTCCACAGACCAGTTTTATGTAAGGACTATTTGTGATAAACAGACATTTGGTTTATTGTTTGAACCCGTGGTTTTCTTTCATCAGCTTGTTTTACCTCAGTCATCACAATATTGCTAGTGGCTCGTCTGTATTGCCTGTGGTGTTTTGTAGGGGTATTTGATCTTGATTTAGTAAACCTTGGTTTATTATCTTAAAAAATTTCAACCTTTTATCTTGGTGTCTGATAGTAGGGACAATTTGGAGATATATATCCTCGTTCTCCACATCTAAAACAGGATCTCCATTCTACTGGACTGGACGATGTTTTGTGTGGTGGGGAGTATCGTCTTGGATTGGTCTTATTCTTCTCAACCTTAGGTTTCTCACCTTCTTTGACAAACTTAATTTATTTAACGTTTTGATTACAATTGCATGTCTTTTTGTTGAGATTTTGATGATTAACAGTTTTAGACTGAATTGATTCTAAAATTTTAGGTTTTGAAACAGAAACTTTTGAACCCAACCTAAGAGTAGCATTGTCATCCTCTTCATCCCAATCTTCAATTTTAATCTCATCTTTTATGCCAGATGTAGTTGTTTTCTTGTCAGTAACCGGTGGCACAAGTTTAACTGTGGTATCTGGATCACTGACTAAAAGTGTTGTCACCACATGATCCTTTATTGGGTTATTATTTGTGGGTCGACATTTTATGTTTAAAAGGATCGCATGTGGTGGTGGCATAACCTGATAACCAATCCCTTTCCCCCATTTCTTTCTTTAACCAAGTTCTTAACAATGTGAAGGGAACTAGCAAGACTGTGAAGTTTCTGATTTAAAAACTCAATTTCAACTTGAAGAATTGATTTTTCTTTCTTTGTTTCCTCTATTGTTGTTAGATAGAACTTAATATCATTTGCTTGATTAAAGGCAACAATATCAGTTTCCCTAAGTTGCTTTCCTAACAGTTCAATCTTTTCTTTAAAACAGCTCTTATTTTGTTTTAACACCCTGTTAGCTTCAGTGCATAGTTTTAAATCATTTACTAAACTATCATTGTGATCTAACAGTCTAGCAAATTTTAAATCTATGCTTTCACGAAATTTATCGCATTCTTCACAGGCATGTTTATTAAAAAGTTCATCTTTGGATTCTACCTGTGATGTGCCGGAGGTGTCAGCAATGAAAGCAAACTGAGATTCCTCGTTAGTTTGAGATTCTGTGCTCGCAGCAGCCAGTTCGTCTTCAACCAAGTGTTCAACTGCATCTATAGCTTCCTCGGTGTCTGAATTGGCATTATCAGCTACGTTATCTCCTTCACTTGTTGAATCATCATTAAGATCTTCCACCAACTCCATATTAGCTTCACCACCATAAATGAACCAAAATGTCCAGTCCTATCCTTCATCTCCTTGAGCAACCATAGCTTTGGAATCTTGACTGGTTGAAGTTGTGTTCTTTTCCTTGTCCTGACGGTTGTTTGATGTGAAAGGGTTACCATTTCCAGTCTTCTTTGGTTTCACGCACTCTCGTTTTAAGTGTCACTTTTCACCACAGTTAAAGCATGTGACTTTTGTTTTATCAAACCCAAAGGTTGTGTCTTTAGTAGCAATCAGGTTTTGTCCAGTCTTTTTCACAAACTTCTTCGCTCTTCTAACTGCACTAGCCAAAGCCCATATTATGTCCATTCTTTCCAATTCAGCCTCGTCAACCTGTTCATAGTCTTTATCAGCAAGATGACAATTCTAATTTTTCCAGCAACTAATCCATCATAAGAGTGCACAACAGCAACAAGAAGATCCATGTGTTCCTTGGCTACTTCAACCGTAACATTTCCCAGATTCTCAGTCTTTAGCTTTGTTGTATTTGCTTCTGTGATATTGTATTGAGCACTAGATGATCCTGACACTTCACTTCCAGATGACCCACTCTGAGAATTTCCAGACGTGTTGGATACGAATGTTGTTTGAAGAGGTGCTCCTGATGAAGTTGGTGTGGGAACAACGTTATACAGTGACGGATTCTGCATATATGACCCCTTCTTGGACTTGTATTTTAGCCTCAGCTCCTCCTCCCTCAGCTTCAAGATAAAATCATTGATGTCTAGAGTAGCTAAAGTATCATTCTGTCTCAGATTAGAAACAAAGGGATCCCATGTATCCGGCAATCCATCAACAAAGCTTGCAACTTTATCCTCCATTGATGTAGTTACCCCATGTGTGTGCAACTCACTTATCAGATGATAAAATCTGTCTATAATGTCATCCAAGCATTCATTTCCAATTGATAAGAAGTTGCCAAATTCCTTCTTGAGGGCTTTGGCCATTAGTGCCTTTAAAGTGGCATTACCATCGTATCACTTTTCCAAAGTTGACCACAACTTCTTGGACTGTTTATGTTCTGAAAATTGTTGGGAAATATCTTTAGGAATCGACTGTGTCATAAAGCATATGCTTTCCTTTCAGCATTGTGAGCAACCTTTTGCACTTCATTCATCCCACTCAAAGTCAGCTTAACACCATTAGCTCCAACCGATGTAGAGTAACCAGTTTCAATAGCAATCCATAAGTTCATGTCTACACCATTAAGATAAATCTCAAACCGTTGTTTCCATTATGGGTCTTCATCCAAAGTCAACAGTTTTGGAGGTTTGTTGTGATTTCCAATTTCATTTTCTAGCAGTAAGAAGTTTTGGATTCATGAGTCCTTTCCTGTAGTAAACGCGGTGTTCTGATCATCCATGTTATCAAAACTTGAGGATATCCGAAGTCAAATACTCAAACTTGAAAACCTTATGCGACTGAGTCAATCGTGCGATTGAGGGATGCGAATGAGTTCAATCGTGCGAGTGGAGAGTGCGAATGGATTCAATCGTATGATTCAAGTCAATCGTGCGATTGGGGATGCGACTGGGATTCAGTCGTGTGATTGAGCCAATCGTGCGACTGAGACTGCTGAATTTGAAAAATTCAAGATTTTGAACACGTTTAGATTCAAAACGATTTTGCACAAACCCTAAACTGTTGTAAGTCGAAAAGTTTAAAACTTTTGAATCATGCACACGTCAAAAACTCATTTTGTGTTAAAAACAAGGATTTCTGAATAAAAACGTTAACTTTAACCAAAACGCCGATCAAATCCACGAAGAATCAAGAGCCAAAGCTCTGATAGCACTTGTTAGGACCGTGTACGTACGGAGTACTAACTGATTCAACGTGTAACCTAATCAAATAGTATGGAATCCTATTTGATTGGCGATCCAATCAGTGAGAACGAAAACCCGGATCAATCTAACGATAGAACAACGTTAAGAATGATTAGAAAACGATCTGGGACGAACTATGAACTTGGATGGACGAGATAGAACTCTCTGGACGGCTAAGGTATGAAAGAATTCAAAGTATTTTGTTTTTCCACGAATTACGTGGTATTTATAGGTTTCAGAGTCGTACGACTGAGCCATTAGCATGGTTCAGTCGTGCGGAGCCCTACAATTTGTTCATACGCACGATTGAACTATACTATTGGTTCAATCGTGCGACTGAGCCAGTCTCATGTCTCAGTCGTGCCTCAGTCGTGCGACTGACCCAATCACCTGGTTCAGTTGTATGACTGGTCCATAAGCATGGTCCATTAGCATAAATAACCATAAGACTAAGTCAAACACGTTCCTAAATCATTATTAATTAAAAAGTGTGGATAACCACTACACACCCATATATAATCTTCATTCAATCGTGTAGTTATAAATGATATAAGAATAAGACATATTCAATAGTAAATATACATTCAGACACATATCATATTACCAAAATATCATTGTATTACACATATGTAAGATTGAAAGACATAAACATTTAAGTACAATGAACTATGGACATCGTGTATCAACACCGATAAATATTTGTTTTGTTCGCTATTATTGCTACAATTCAATAGCTTCAATAGCTAACATCTCAAAAGATTGTGACCAACGCAATGTGTGTTATTCGAGTGATTTTCTAATATTGTCGAGTCTCTTTATATACTGATATAACTAAAATTTCCCATCATACTAAACTTGTAATACTTAATTCCTTTCTAATGATACTACCCTGATTTTGTACTCATATAAGTATGAATTAGAACTGTGTCTATTTTGTAATTTTTTGTCTTGCCTCTAAATCATAACCATGTTTTAGGTAATAGTTAATTCTATAATTTTTACGGCCTGCTACAATCTATACTCCTAAAGTAGCAATGTATCATGAAACCTTTTTTGTTTTGGTAATTGAGGTCTTTAAACATATATATCTTGATTACGATTGTGATTATGAAGATTTGATTGCTTACTAAATTATGCGGGGTCGGTGTATATATTGATTTCAATCGTGGTTTTATTTTGTAAAGTTTGAACTAAATATTATGATTTACTTTCAGGAAACCAAAAAAAGTTGCATTATTCTTTGTTGCACTTTGCAGCTGTATGAACCAAAAATGATATGGGAAACTATTGAATGGTAACGCTTACCCATAAAGCAGGGAAGCAGAGAATATATATATACAAAGATATTACACTTAAGTACATAAGGAATATCTAAATTACAAAGCATACACAAAGTAAATAAATTAGTGTATGTTGATAGCCCCCCTCAAGCTGAACGGTGGTGGGCCAACACGAAGCTTTGCTCGAAAGAACTCAAATTGAGAGCGCGGGAGACTCTTGGTAAAGATATCAGCCACCTGAAGCTTGGTTGGAACAAACTTGGTATATAATTCACCAGAGGAGACAAGTTCACGGATAAAATGATAGTCAAGATCAATATGTTTAGCCCGTTTGTGAGAGACCGGATTCTGAGTGAGGAACAGAGCACTTTGGTTATCATATAGTAATGTTGGACGATCTGATGGTAGAGAGTGCAGCTCGCGGAGAAGATGTGTGACCCAAATAATTTCAGCGGCAGTATTGGCCATTGCCCGATACTCAGACTCGCAACTCGAGCGGGAGACGGTTGGCTGTTTCTTAGCACTCCAAGAGATAAGGTTCCCACCGAGAAAGATAGAATAACCATAAGTGGAACGCCTAGTTTCCAGGCAACGTGCCCAATCAGCATCAGAGTATCCCAGGATAGACGTGGTAGCCGGTCTAGAAAAGCTGAGACCGAAAGCCAAAGTCCCCTTAACATACCGAAGAATT
>BJCO01364373.1:0-14792 GCA_018326465.1 Flaveria floridana
AAATACTATAATATGTAAAAATGTTTTAGTAAAGTTGGGTTGACATGTATTTATGTTTAGTCTTCCGCTGCATGATAAAAGCTCTGATTTGTATTTAAGATGTTAATCCAACTTTGTGGCGTGCCTCCGGTACCCTGCCGGGTTTAGGGCGTCACACCACCTAATTTCAAATTTTTCTTTGTGACTACCACTGATTTCATATTACTAACCGATTACAATCCATCTACAGGTACTGTGAGATTGAAATCGTGAAAAATGAGGAAGTTAAATCAATCCAAAATGTCCGAAGGACTTAAAACATGAACCGAGACAAAGAACCATAAAATAGAACACTTGAATGGATGATTACTATCCATCTAAAGGTACTGTGAGATTGAAATCATGAAAAATGAGGCAGTTAAATCAATCCTAAATGTCCGAAGGAATTAAAACATGAACCGAGACAAAGAACCATAAAATAGAACACTTAAATGGACCTAAACGTGTATTTAAAAGACAATAAGTGTAATATCGAGTTCATGCGTGTCTAATGAATCCAATCTTGATGTGTAAATGGCTGTTTTGAAAAAGATTCAAAATTTTGGACTCGCAAAGTGCATATGCGAAAGGACATACTGATGAACTTCAGTCGCATGATTGAGCCAGACGCACGATTCAATCGCACCATTGAATCAATCGGTGACTCAGTCGCATGACTGACTCAACCGCATGTCATGGCATACAACTAAGTTCAGTCGGAGGCTCAATCGTACGACTGAGTTTAGTCGTATGGTTCAATCGTACGATTGAACCAGCTGGATATAATCTGTTCTAACTCAAATGTTCTTTCTTGGGAACGGATCTAACGTGTTTGTTACTTGTGTTGAAGTAAAATGGCTGACGGATGGACGATGAGAACTAAGCACAATATCTGTGCTTATCTCGACTCTACGTCTCGGAATGCTTTAGAGTTTATTGGAATCATTGAGTTTCTTCAACGGTCGAGGATCTATAGAGCAGTATCTGCTCCCTGCACACCGTATCGATCCGTACAGCAGGCATTCAGGGAGAATGCAGTGGTCGATTGCTCAGTTGAGCCGTACAGGATCCGAAGTTCTATCTTCGGTCAGGATATTGATATGGGGGAAGATGATTTCAGGAAAGTCTTGGACTTGGGTGAGGACGGAGACTACCCAACCAAGCTACATCCCCTGACAGTTAGGGGTGTTTCTTGAGGATCAAGTACGCCGGCGACATCAATGTTGGCATGCTTAACAAGAGCAACATGTGTCCTCAGTTCAAGTATTTGGCACATGTGATCCTCAAGTGCATAGCCTCCCGACGCGGAGGATTTGACTAGATGAGTGACCAAATCCAGAATGCATTTGTTGCACTAGTACTGAACCACCCGTTCAGTTTCTCGAGGATGTTCTTCAGCTATTTGAGGGAGAACATAAAAACAAAGGGGAAGGAGGGTTTTTGTATGTACCCTAGGTTTCTCCAAATGATTATAGATGAGAAGCTCCCATCGCTGCCCAAGAATAAGCATGACGAGGTAGTACTAGAGGTTATGGATGACACTACCTTGGGGAGGATGAAGGTGTATAGAGGTAAGCAGGTGAAGCCCCCAGTTAGGAGGTTGTTTGGTCATCTGGCCAACGTCGACTATGTCGCGCCAGCCAGAAAGAGGTGGCGCCACGATGATAGCGATTCTGATGTTGAGCCTATCATAGTTCAAGATGACGACGACGATGTTGATGATGATCAAGATCGTGGTCAAGGTGGTGGAGAGGAGGCTCGAGCCAATCACGAGCCACTTACACGTCTACTATTCCTCCACCACCTCAGAAGAGTGGTGTTTCAGCACCTGGTGGATCCGAGCAAGCTGCCATCCACTAGGATTTTTTGATAGATGAAGATGATGATACTGATGATGAGCCTCTCACCAGGAGACTCAGTAGCTGGGTTGTGGCTGCCGAGAAGGGGAAAGAGGTGGTTGGTGGACGTCAAACTGGTACTGAGGGTGGTAACACTGATGCCACAGATCCTACATACACCCCCGACCAGCCGATGAGCCCAGGGGGGCCACGATTGCCAAGGGTTCCAGGAGGAAAAGGATAGCCCAACCCTATGGCAAGAATGGTAAGAGCCAGAGGATTATTCTGATCAGTTCTTCCACCACCACAGCCACTGCCACCACTACCGTCACCGACACTACCATCACTACTACCACCATTACTACCACTGACACTCCCACCACCACTCATATATCCACATCTACCTCACCAACCATACCCAAAATAGTTCCACCATAATCCAATCCCACTCTTACTCCCATCTACGCCACATCCACAACTACACCTACCATTCCCCAAGCCAGGACATCCTCCCAGTTCCCACCTCCACAGAGCTCTACTCTAACATGGTTGGGTTAGAGGAACAGTTGGCCAGCCTAAATAGATTAGTGCTTAAATTATTGGCAACTGATGATCTGAGGGCCAACCAGCTGAACCAACTGATGGCTGTCAATGCAGCACAGTGCAAGCAGATTGCATAGCTTACTGAGAAGAACGAAGCTCATGAGAGAGCTTTAGTTCGAGCTCACAATGCCCTACAAGCTCAAAACGAGCTAGTGCTAACATTAGCCAAAAAGATTGAGGATTTGTAAAGAAAGAACAAGAAGATCATGTTAAGGCTAAAGGGAACGAAGGGTGAGTCACTTAAGATAAAGGGAGATGGAGATGATGGTGATGATGATGATTCAAGTGATGATGAATCAGAAGAAGACGGTGATGAGGAGGAAGCAGGAGGGAGTGGAAAGGGAAAAAGGGATGATCATGATGAGGAGGAGGATCCAGAAGGTGATGCAACTTCATCAGCCTCAAATCAATCAGCAAGGGAGAGGCGCACCAAAAGAAATCAATATCAAGGAGCCTCGTCCTCAGCACCTCATGCTGACGATCCATAAGATCAAGACAAAAGTAAATGATTAAGATGTTTATGTATTTGAAACTTTTTGTACTTGAATTGTGTATTACATTAATGTAATTAATGATAATTTACATTTAAATGTCTTGATTAATGATTAATGTGTGATTTGTTGAATGTTTAATCGAGCAGATAAAGCTCAACAGACTGATGAGTATGATGTCGCTCCCCTTCAGCAAATCAAGACTCAACTCACTATGATTCTTTATTTGCAAGGGATTGTGAGACGGTCTGTAAGCTACACTCCAGAGGAAGGAGAGATTATCCATGACCTAACAGACGAGCAGCTTACACATATGTTTAGACTAAATCCTAATGAGCTTGTCAAATATGCTCCGAAAGTAGAGGTTGTGAGTGACGAGGAGCTACAAGGTGTGGATGAGATAAAGATCGAGGATGTCAAGTCAGACTACTATCCTCAGTACACTGACCCTGAGGGCAATGTTATCCCCGACTTGGATGAAACATTTAGAAGTGATACATTTGACAAGTTAGATGAGAAAGAGAAAGAAAATGAAAAGGATGAAGGTAAAGCCCAAGCTACAGATGTTGATGTTGATCTAAAGAAGGCTGAATGCGCTGCGTGTTTGACAGTAACGAAAGCCCAATGCGAACCTCCAAAGCTCAATGCCTACACCAAATTGTACAAAGTCAAGAGACATCAGAAAGTGTCGGGCAAGATTATCAGTTGGGCTTACTTAGAGGATTTAGAAGTGTATGCGGTGAAACGGGGGAAAGGGATTGAGTACTTCAGATATCCACATGATCTGAAGACTCTCCCTGGTTTTTAGTTAAATAGATTAGCTTGTTAAGATCTGTTGTATGTCAACCCGAGGAAGATGTTGGGATGGTTTGAGATGGCTTTGAAGAAAGAATACCACACCAGATGGGTAAACTTCAGACCTCAGCAACCTAAGAGGTTTATTCATAAGACTAAAGTTGACCCTATCACTGGAAGGCCTAAGGTGGTGTTGAAGTGGAGTCCCCCACGCATGATGTCTAAGATCCCTTTACAGGAGATGCCTCAGGACTTCACTCCACACTTCAAATGGTGGTATTATGATTGGAGGACGGGGGAAGCGGTCATAGTTTTGAACAGAGAAGGACAGATAGAGACGATCAGGGTATTCGACCTGATGTGGCTTACAAAATTGTCTGCTGATGATGTCTACATGTTATACAAGTGGCCACTGTCCTATGACATGCAAGATATTGTACAAGCTCTCCAGTTCCAACATGTTATAGGACTCTGCTTCGCTTTTGAGATACACGCGGGAGTCACCAAAGAGGAGAAGTAAAAGAAAATTCAAGAACATGTGAAGAATGTTAGACAGTAGGATAAACTAGGTCCAAGGGGAAGTTTGTTGATACATTATGTTCCTAGTTTATGTACTTAAATGTAAAAGTCTTTCTTTTCTTACACATATGTAATGCAAGTGCATAATGAAATATGATATGCGTTTTGATGTTTATTTGTCTTTGATTATATCATATTCTTATTCTATTTGGTATTACTCATATGTATGAACATTATATATAGGTTTGAGGTTGTTGTACATAATTCTAAATCAATAATGATTCAAAAATGTGTTCAACTTACTCAGGTGGTTATTCATGCTAATGGACCTTACTAATGGACCATACGCACGAATGAACCATTCTTATGGACCAGTCGCACGACTGAACCAGGAGACTGGATCAGTCATATGACTGAGATATAAGATTGACTTGTGGCATGACTAAATCTTCAGTCATGCGTATGAGTCAAATGCAAGAGTCAGTAGCACGACTGAACAATGTTAATGGCTCAATCGTATGAATGGATTCTAAAAACCTATAAATACCACATAATTCATGGAAAACATAAGACTTCAAATACTATCATACCCTAGCCATCTAGAGCATCCCAGTTCATCCATCCAACTTCATAGTTCGTGGCTGATCGATTCCGACTCGTTCTTAACGTTTGTTTAATCATTAGATCAATCAGGTTATTGTTCTCACTGATTGGATCATCAATCAAATAGAATTCCGCGCTATTTGATCTTGTTTCACACGGAATTTGTTTGTACTCCATACGAAAACGGTCCTAACAAATATGGTCAGGGCCACTCCCCTTAACACAAGGAGTGTGCTTATTTACAACAATATTGGATGATTCCTCAAATTATTGATTCTTAATGTTATATACTCTATAAGCTTTAGAGCATGAAGAGTATCCAACAAAGAAAGCATCATCCGACATTTTAGTAAATTTTTCCAAATTATCTTTTGTGTTAAGTATGGTACACATGCTGCCAAAGGACCTTAGAAAGTCAATGAACGGTGGCCTCTTGTTCCATAGCTCATAAGGGTTTTTTCCAAGGGGCTTAACAACAAGAACCCTGTTCTGCACATAACATGCAGTGCTACCTCCCTCTACCCAGAAAGTTAGAGGCAGCTTTGAATCAACTAACATAGTTCTTGCAGCCTCAATAGTGTCATGTTCCTCCTTTTAGCAACACCATTCTGTTAAGGAGTTCTAGGTGCACTGTATTGTCTGGTAATCCCTTTTAAGTTACAGAATGAGTCAAGAACTTGATTCTTAAACTGAGTCCCTTGATTACTTCTGATTTTTTTACCTTATGATCAATTTGATTTTCTATTTTAAGAATAAAAGATTTCAATGTTTCAGCGGTTTCATCCTTATTATTAAAAAAATACCCATGTGAATCTCGTAAAATCATCAACTATCATAAAGCAATATGATTTCCTTCCAATGCCCATTATACTTGTGGGACCAAAAAGATCCATATGCAATAAGTGTAATAGAGTGGTGATGGAATTAACTTCTTTGGATTTGTGGGTTGCCTTATGTTGCTTTCCTTTAAGACAAGCGACACAGTTGTCTTTATAGAAAAACTCCTTTTTAGGCACTCCATGTACCAAGTTATTGTTAACCAGTTTATTCATGGTTTTAAAATTAACATGACACATTCTTTTATGCCAAAGAGTTGATTCATCACCATTTGCTTTGGAAAGAAAGCATGAAACTTCACCAAGTGGGAAAGCATTGTTCATATCCAGCTTGTACATGTCCCCTTTCCTGGGAGATGTAAGAAGCACCAATTCCTGAGGAATTGTCATCTCAGGTTTGAGGATAATGCATTCGTACTCTGCGAAAAGCATTTGGTTTTTTGATCATAGAACTGAGAAACACTCAAGAGATTCTATTCAAGCTGTTTGACAAAGTGTACTTTGTCAACTTTTAACGTATCATTGGATACATTACCTCCAAATTGAACATGACCCACTATCTACGATCCAAATATTTCAATTCTTGTCATATGGATGTCCCTGCACATAAGGTTAAATTATTACTTATTATTAGAAGCCCATGCCTTATTGGTCTTCGGTTCTTCCAATGTTGATGACATAATTGAACCAAAATGTATGCATGGGGGTTTAACTATGGTTTGTGAAGAAGAGGTTTAGGCTACAGTATCTTGTCTGATCTTCCATTCCATCCTATGGTTGATCAGTGTAGACTTGCCTGAAGATGCTTGAGCAGCATGACTTGCTTCAAAGGCTTATTTGTTCTCGGAAGAAGTTATCACCACCTTTTCTTCCGAAGCAGTCTTCTTCTTGAAATATTTCAAAGTATTACTTTTATTCCTTTGTTTGGTCTTGGGCTTGTCTTTCGAAGCTATTTTCCTTTCGAAAAAACGAGTTTCTTCCGAAAGCAACTTGGAAACAAGCTTTCCTTTCTTTAACATTTGAAACATATGATAAGGTCCAAATATGAAACCTTCCTTGGCTCCTTCTTTCTTAACATTATTTCATAATGTGTGCTTGCTAGATTGTAGTAACAATCCTTGCACATGTGATTATGCAAGCCACATACTGTGCATTCAGTGTTAACTTTAATAGGGCATGAGGGCTACTATTCCTTGCACTTCTTGTCTTCTTCAACAGTCTTTCCTTTTAACTTCTGATTTTTCAGCTGGACAGGAGTACTGGTACTACACTCCTTTCCTGGATCAGAGTTTCCAACCACTAGGAATCCAGCTGAGATGAACACACCTTTTTGTCCAGGGTCTATTTTCATCTTGGACTCAACCACCTTTTTAGCAGTTTTCCTGGCTGCCCTGATCTTTTTCTTTCTCTCTTTGGTGGTTAAAGGTTAATCCTCAGTTGTGTGTATGAGGTTTTCTACCTTATCCTTCACTATGGCAGTCGCTATTATTATATCATTCTTTTTCTCAAAAGGAGTGGATCAGCAGTTGGAACCTCTTGCTCATTAGTTCCACAACTTGGCTGTCTTATAGACATATAAGAATATGATGGCGCAGTTTCATTGGTTCCCAACCCACTCTAGTTTTGATAACACACCTTTGAATAGGAGGATGATGCAAGAATGGTGTTGAAGTTATGCTCTTGAATAGCATACTTCTTTGTTTTAGCCTTAACTATTACTAGCTAGGATTAAGCCTCAGTAAACTTAGAAACCAAATCTTTTATTTGAGTCCTGTAGTTTGAGTGTTCATGTTTTAAAGCGGATGTTACAAATAAAGCAAAATAAACTAACTACTAAGATGAGTCTAACCTATACTTGATCTTCAATACTCCCCCTAGGTTGGACCTCACCGGCTTTAGCTTGATTCTTCTCTTGAGCTCCAACCTGGTCTCCCACTTGACCATCATCCTCCTTGGCTTTCTCAGATGCTTCCTGTTCAGTTCCAGCCTCTTTTACAACATCATCTACATCTCTGTCAATCTCTTCTTCAGCATGTGCACTAGCTTGAAGTAATTGCTTTGTCAGATCCTACACGTCCATTCTGGTCTTGTCAGCTTGAATCACTTTCTTGGTAAGCTCCCTGACCTCAGCTCTCACTCCTGGAGCTTTGTTAGCCACTCTCATGAATAGACTGGCTTCAGTCCTAGTTTCAGCTCTACCTTCCTCCTTTATATGATTTTCACATAAAATCTTTATATCCTCATCTCCAAAAAGAAAAACCTCCATTGGATCAAACAATCTAATCTCTTGATCACCTTTCATTCTTATCAGTGCTTCCCTAGTATTATTGTCATAAAACCATTTGACAAAATCTTGTAGCATCGGGGGAAGTGGATTGGGCACTCGTACTCTATTTATAGTTTTGGCAGGCTTTAATTTCAACACAATCTTACCCTTCCCAGTGGCCCAATCCAAGTCTTTCTTAGACCTCCTTCTCTCAGGCTTCATATAACCAACAACTTTAAAATTGTCATTTAGCCCCTTCTTTACCTCCTTTTCCAGCAACATAGCCCTCTCACTTGCACTCGCATCATTAAGAGGACTATCAGCCAACCTCCTTAAATCCCACCTAGGTAAGGTCTTAAAAGCCTTCCTCTTGTTCAAATAGAAAATCTTGCATCCTCGCCTCTTAATCATAAATAATTTGAGCTCAGCATTGTACTTCCAGCTTATTATCATTTTATCAGCATCCTTCTTACTAGCTCCTTGAATATTTTGGAACAAGGGAGTTATCTCCTCTGGTTCCTTTTCCTTTTCAAACCAGTCTTTTTAAGCAATCTCAATTACATCTCCCTCAGTCGTTCCTCTTTGAGCCACATAAGTCACCGGCCTTTCATCAACCTCATAATACTCTGGCTCAGAGCTGTAATTGACAAGCTGTTCATCATCCTCTTCCTCTTCATCAACTAGCCTCATGTCAAGCTTTTTTTTTCCTTTTCTTTATCACCCTTTTCAACACGCACCTCCTCTCTAGACAAATCCTTCTCTATATCAAACCTCAGATTGAATTCAGCCTCAGCTATTTTACTTCCTCCTACGTCCACCTCTTTCTCAACACCACTTGCTCCAGTATCTACATCCACGTCACCAGTACCTGCACCCACATCATTAGCGCCAGCTTCATTTGTATTAACATCAAACCCTGTATCTGTAGCTCCACTCGGGCCCTGTCCTGCCATTGATGATCCTCCAATATTAAGGAATTCATACTTTGAGGTATCAATAAGATCATTCAGCTCTGCTTCAGTTCTTTGATTTGGCAGGCTGGCCGCTACTTTCAGTTCATTCAACTCTTTAAACAATGTCTTTATTAAATCTTGTTGATCCAACACCATTTTCTTCAAACCTTCAATGACCACATCTTTTGCCTTCTCCCTGATCTCTTGATTTACCAACTTTGTCTTGATCATGCTCAGCTCATTTGCCACTGATGCACTGACATTTCTGATCTTATCTTGATCTAGCTCAGATTTTGTATCATTCCTACCAGGTTGTCCTGAGAAGGCCTGTTGCTTAAGCTTTGTTCTCCTTTCTGACACATTTGCAGGTTCACTCTCTTCAGCCCTTCTCTTACTCCTCTTTTTCTTCTGTACTCTAACCACCTCAGCCACCTCATCAATGTCTTCCTTAAAATCACAATTTTTTTCTTTTGCATATCTTTTTCTCTTCTTTATTGCTTCTTCTTGTTTTTCTCTGTTTTCCTCAACATTTTTGTTTTCGGTCTCAATCAATCTCCTAATGTAATTCCACATCTCAGCTGGATACATGTTTTCCTACAAATAAGTTATCTTCCCACTGAAATCATGTCTAACTACAGAACAGTCAACAAATATCATCGTATTCATTTGTGTCGGTCTTTTGATTTCTCCGTGTCTTGGCACATTTGGAATCAGATCATCAATCAACACTTGGACAAACCTCGGGTATAACAGCCATTTGTCTTTCTTCAGGGCCATGATGTTCTCAGCGATACAATCAAATATAAGTTTTGCAATGTTGGCCTTTTGACCTCTGTAGAAGATGATCATGGCCTTGGCCCAATGTATATTCAGCCCGTCTGATCCTCCCTTCCTTTGATCCAGACACATAATAAAGACATGGGCTATATATCTCCATTCCTTTAATAGTAGAGATGTCTTAATTTTCTTCTTAGATCCAAAGGGTGGTCCTTCATACCCGATACTCTTGAATGCCTCTAGAATTTAGGCATCAGACAGCACCACCTCTGGCCCATAATCATCTTCCAAGTGCAGTACTCTGGCTATAGTTTCCATAGTGATAACTATGTCATGCCCTTCAATCCTGGCAATTATATGGTTTGGTACAGATCCAATGTCATACTCTGCAGATCTCCAGAAATCTCTCACATGAAGATCATAGATCATAGGCATATGTGAGATGGTATAATATATGGGAGATTGCCTCAACCATCTAATGCAGTCTCTAAATCCTACTACTTTAAGATTCTCGTCATCCAGAAGTGCCACGATGTTGAACTTGTCATCAAACTTTAAGTTAGCCATATCAACTGAAATGGAAACATAAATAGGTCAGTTGATAAAATATACACATAAAGAGATAAAACAAATTATACAAAATGATAAAAAATAAGATTTGGCTAGTTTCGCTGGCGGCGAAACTGTAATTTCTTTAGGAGAAATAGTTAGTTTTATTGTCAAGAAAGCATAGATTCGCTGCTACAAAGGCATAGATTCGCTAAGTCTTAGGCGTTGAGTTATGTGTTTTAGTTGTTAATCAGTTTCGCTGACAACTAATTTTGTAATTTCGCCTACAAGAAACTGTATTTCGCTATTAGTTTGGCTTAAGTTTAAACTCAGAAATCCATAGCGAGCGAATCTATAGTTTCGCTGAAATCTTCCCAACAAAACTATCACTTGTGCTTAGACAGCACAAAGCACAACATTACAGTTTCGCTCGAAACTATGAACTTTTGTTCAGATTTGCTGAACTATTTCAAATTCAGCAAATCAAATTCAGCTTTTTATTTAGTCAAAACTAAACTGATTAAAGCATTGTACAAAAGTCGCCTAATAAACCTAAGCATTAAACGTCCGTTTATTTCAACAAACAAGAACAAATCAAGATCTGCACATTACTCGCCTAGAGAAACTAGGGTTTGGGTATAATTGCACTAGTGAGACTCGGTTCTCATATTGTGCAATATATACTAACTAGTTTTGCTGTTGGCGAAACTATAGTTTCGCCCTTATAGATGTGTTCCTCACAGTTGAGCGTGACTGCTGGCGAATCTATAGTTTCAATAGGCGAAACTCCCTGTTAAATTATAATTTCGCCCATAGTTTCCCGCTTTTTTATTATTATAAAATGTTTTATAATTATACAAACATTTGTTAGAAATAACTTCCTCACCCCACAATACTGACTTATAGACAAACAAATTACTAATCAATTTTAAACAGAAAAATGATATGAACAAATAAAATAAAATGAAATAAAATAAAACATAATGAAATTAAAAGGATATAATTGCATCTTTTTCTTGAAGTATTTCTGAGAATCAAGGCTTGGTGAGATTGCAGATATGTTTGTCCACTTAAACCCATGCCTAATTCTTTTCAACACGTAATCTGCAGTTGTCTTTATCATGTTTTGAGTTAATTTAAGGAACTCTAGTAACTTGTTCCCCACAGACATTTGACAAAGAACTCATCTCTTCATCAAGGTTTATTGAGTGTAATTATTGATTTTGCTTGAATAGTTCTGAATTGACACTGATGCATGCATATGATAGCATGATCATTTGACGAGAAACTTTATTATACAGACTCTATAACAGATGATGATAGCTTCAGGTCTATACTTATGTCTAACAGAGGAGACATTCATCTTATTCCATAAGATGAGAGCTTCAGGTCAATGCTTCCGCAGAGCAGAGAAGATCATCTTAGCGTATTGATGAGAGCTTCAAGTCAATGCTTTCCCATAGCAGAGAAGATCATCACTCTAGGTTAGTGCTCACGCTTAGCAGAGGAGATAAACATGCATTTTATTTTTCAATTTGGGCTAAAGGATGGGGAAGATCTTAGACCTAACACAGACTAAGAACAGACTCAAGGCATAAATCAGCCACTCTCAACCAAGTTTTGATGAGACTTGTATCTTTGTGCAGACTAAGATGTCATGAGAATAATCCTTATCACCGAGTTCTTGATCTTTAGTTTAGCTGCACAATCATTGTTTACTTCATTTTTAGGCTGAGTCTACCATACATATCCCAACACAAGCTGTTGACCTCTTTTTAACTTCTTTTTCTCGGGTTCCTAAGAGAACAAAGTTGAAAAACTTTTTAAAATTATATTCTCCCCCTAAAGTTCTATTTACCCACATGGGAATTTAAATTTTGTTTTTCATATATATATATGTATACTAAAATAAAAATAAAATAATAATAAAATATGGAAAGATTTATTTACAATGTACTGTACATTTTATTAGGAAAAGAGCTTTTCAAAAAGATATTAAACCCAACATAGAGATCAGTTCATAAAACGAGGTTTATCAAATGTTTTTGTGAAAAGATCTGTTCTTTGACTTTTTGTGTCAATTAGAATAATATCTATAAACCCCTTTTCCTGAACATCTCGGATTGCATGAACCTTTGTTTCAATGTGCTTGGTTTGAGTGTGATGAATTGGATTTTTGGCAATTCCAATGGCAGCTTCATTATCATAGAAGATTGACATATGAAGAAAATTGATGCCATAATCCATTATCTGATTTTGGATCTAAAGCACTTGGCAGCAGTAGCTAGAGGCAGCAACATATTCAGTTTCACCTATGGATAAAGATACAGTTGTCTACTTTTTGCTTTGCCATGAATCAAGACAATCCCCTAGATGCTGGCATCCACCGGTGACTGATTTCCTATTCATCTTGCAACCTCCGTGATCACTATCAGAATATGAATGCAAATCAAAGTTTCCTCCTTTGGGGTACCAAAGGCCCAAGCGGGAGGACCCTTTAAGATATCAAAAGATACGTTTAACAGCCTTTTCATGAGATTCCTTCGGATTCGCTTGATAATGGGCATACCTGCTCAAAGATCCTAGGAAACGGAACATGTACAAGATGGATTTATAGGAAATATCCCAATCAGGAGAAGTTTCTTACTTTCTATCTAAAGCCAATAGTGATGAGTCTTTCCACTGGCACAAAAAAATGTGTCATGTAAACTTTAAAAATATGAATAAATTAATTAAGAATGATTTGGTAACTGAAATGCCAAAAGAAGAGTTTACAAGTGATGACCATTGTGTTGCATGCCTGAAATAGAAGTAGCACAAAGTGTCTCACAAGCCAAAGGAAAGAAACTCAATCATTACCCCTACACTTATTACGTATGGATCTTTTTAGCCCCACCAGTGTAATGAGTCTAGAAAGGACCTCCTATTGTTGGGTGATCATAGATGATTTCATAAATTACACTTGGGATTTCTTCCTTAGAACTAAGGATGAGACCCCTGACATCTTAAGAAACTTTATTCTAAAAATTGAGAATCAATGTGATCACAAGGTAAAAATCATAAGATGTGATCAAGGGACTAAATTCAATAACCAAATCCTTGATGCATTTTGACGAAAAAGGTATTACAAGACAATATAGTGCTCCCAGTACTCCTCAGCAAAACGGTGTTGCTGAGAGAAGAAACATGAACCTTATTGAAGCTGCAAGAACCATGTTATCTGACTATAAACTGCCCCTCACCTTCTAGGCAGAGGCAGTTAACACTGCGCGCTATGTGCAGAACAGAGTTCTAGCAGTTAAGACTCATGGAAAGACTCTTTATAAGATGTGGCATAACAGTAGACCTTTCATTGGTTTCCTCAGATCATTCGATGTCCTTGCACCATCTTGAATACCAAAGATCAGATAGCCAAATTTGCTGAGAAATCAGATGATGCACGCTTTATTGGATACTCTTCTTAAGCTAAGGCTTACAGAGTATATAATCTCAGAACTAGAGTAGTTAAGGAGTTAGCTAATGTGACCTTCAATGAGTACACTCCCAGTGTGAAAGGTTTTGGTCCTGACTAGTTGTTTGATCTTGATTTAGTTGCCAACTGTTTTAACAAATCTTATGAAGATGTTTCAGGATCTATAGGTAGCCTATCAAGAACAGCTCCTGATCTAAGATTTGAGCTGAGAAGACCAAGTTAGAAAACTAATTTAGCTCCGGTAGTAACAAACCCTTTAGTTGGAAATCGTATCAGCATAATAATGACAAACATTTCAGCTGACATATCTGAGGTGCCTACACATTCCAGCACAAATGCATATAACTCAAATAAAGGAGTTTCCAATGTAGGAGGAGATGGTGGTGATAGTGATCAATAATTCCTTGATGTTGATAACCACTCCATGGAAGATAACATTAATGATGTCACACACTTATTGGATCAAATTTCTCTTGATAAGTGTGTTGATGTGGTGGGTGATACTCAATTACTAGATTTGAATTTCAATAATTTAGATTTGTCCAACCAACTTGCTGCGATTCCTCAACTGAGAATCCACAAGTCCCATCCTACCACAAACGACATTGGAGATATTATGAAATGGGTGAGAGCAAGTGGATAAACCCATAATAAAATTTTTTGTCTTTACTCTTGTTTCTTGTCCCAGATTGAGCCAAAGAAGATTGATGAGGCTTTGAAGGATGGAAGTTGGGTTGAAGCAATATAGGAGGAGTTGCTTTAATTCAAAAGGCAAAAGGTTTCGAACCTATGTCCTCTTTCTCAAGGGAATACCACCATAGCTACCAAGTAGGTTTTCATGTATAAAAAAGATGATAGAGGACTTGTCATCAAGAATAAGGCAAGACTAGTTATTCAAGGATATACATATAAAGATGGGATTGACTACATAGATGTTTTGAACCTGTAGCAAGACTTCAAGTTATTAGTATATTTCTTGCCTTTGCTTCATCCAAGGATTTTAAAGTGTACCAACTTGATATCAAGTATGCCTTCTTATATGGGGTGATTGATGTGGAAGTGTATGTCAAAT
>BJCO01364386.1:0-12660 GCA_018326465.1 Flaveria floridana
CAATTCCCTTTAAGAATACGTGTTGAAGCTGTCATCATTCGAATCTACACAAGTAGCGTATATTAAATTTAGTTCTTGTTAATATGAAATCTAACAGTAATGAACTTTGATTATAAAGGGGCATAATACATTTTGTACTTAACATTAACTCATTGAACACCAAAATTCACCAAATACTCACCCCTTTAAAGTACATTTGTGTCCTTTGCCCAAATGGCCGATGTTGGTGTCGAAATAGAGAGCTCAAACTCATGGTGTAACCTTATTTTAGCCATCATCATCTTCTTCATTTTCTTTTCGATATACAAAACCCGCGAGCTCCCCAGCATCCACATCGAAGAATTCTACGTTCCTGCACTTAACTCCACTGGCAATTTCACTACAATCAACAACACCATCTATCTCAACCTCAAGCTCAAAAACAGGAATCCAGTAACTGGCTTATATTATATTGATCCTTTATATTTCAACCTATCTTTCATCCCAAAAGAACAAAACACAAGAATCCCTCTAGCAGAATTCGGGCTGCACGGGTTTTATCAAGGTAATGGAAAGGCTAAACGCGTCAAAGGTCTGTTGATGACCCGCGGGTTGCCATCTGTTTCGAATGGGACTAACAATGGGACTCAAGGGTCACCACCAGCAGGGGCTTTTAGAGTTGATTTCTTTGGTAAAGTGAGGTATAAACTGGTTGGGTACCACCAGAGGCATCCGATGACGTTGGCGGCCAATGTTGAGGTCGATGAAAAAACGGGTGTAAAAGTTGGAGACAAAGCCATTAGACTGGTGAATTCTGGTGCTTGGGATCATAAAAGAGCCTTGGTTTTGCCTCTGTCTATGTTATTTGGTGTACTTTTTATTTAATTGTGCATGGTACTACTAGGTTTATGAGTGATATGTTACTGGTTACGTGTTGTTTGATTGTTTGTTATGATACAAGGTTTCTTTTAATTGCTGGAATGGTTAATCTACATTTGTTCAAGTTTCTTCCTTTTGATTTTATTGTGTTCTTAATATATTTTGATTTTTCATTTGTTAAATGTAAGGCTATCACAAAAATAAATGATGAGATGCAAGTAAGGTTTATATCTTCATTGAAGTACTTAATTTTAGAATATATGGGTGCGTTTGGTTTGCTAATTTCAATAGAATTTTGTGGAATTGAATTCTGAATTCATTCCTTAGTGTATTTTATTTGCATAGTTTGTTGGAATTGAAATTGGAATTCTATTTAAGGAGTTTGGTTGACAAAGGAATTAAAACTCTAATTTAAATTAATTCTATCAAATTACTTCAAGAAAAAGATTTTACATTCCATCCAGGTTGTGAAAGAATTCAATAGATTCTCCAATCACCCAACGTCGTCGAATCCCTCACCCTCGACAACAACCACCCTTCATGCCCCCGCCATCACTCTCGTCCATTCATTAACCTCCCCACCCCTGCCGCCACCGACCCCCTCCCCATTGTCACCACTGCCACTGATCACCCCGTCGCCGCTACCACTGTTTGTTACCGCCCATCACAAACATTGTTTTTTTTTTCATAGTGGATTTAGTATGGTAAAATTGAATGGAAATTTTAAACACAATACTATTGTGTTTAACAGTGGTAATTATCTTCCCCGTACTGATCGACGTCAAAGTACCAATCAAATAAGATGTTAAATATTCATATTCACCTTAAACTAGTTAGGGTAAGTAGGGCTGTCTAACCTCATGAAATTAGTGGTCGTGTATTGTACTTAGATTTATAAGAAATTGATTTAAATACTAAATTATGATCTATTGCCTCTTGGTTGTGAAAATTAGGTTTTGGAATGATTAAGAAATTAACTAGGAAAACAAAATGCAAATAAAAAAGATTGATTAAGAAGACAATTATGAGAATAGTAATCCACTTCGGGATCCAGGTTTGATTTTCAGTAATCATTTAGTCCAACTTGGTGGAAAATCCTTAACGAGAATTCTATGTGTGTAATGATTAAGTGATATAGATAACCAAGACTTACCAGGTCTTAGTAAATGATAGCAATTGAATTAACAAACAAAACTTTGCAATCATACAACTCGCGTAAAATGATATTATATTCAAATCAAGATTAACCAAAACAATTGTTTAAATAATCGAAACACAAGTTAAACTTATGAAAGAACTTAACAGGTTCTAAAGTTTAATCCCAACACAAGTCAAACACAAACGAGAACCTAATCACACAAAACCTATTACCCGAAGTAGATCACGAGAAAATTAACCGCTCACTGTTCTTGAATGATCTTAAAAACCGTTGTTGATTTGCATATCGGATGATTGTATGTTGTTAGAGCGATGTGGAATGATGAATTTCAGGCCTAGGAACTCCCAAAATTCGTCTCAAATCGTCCTAGGTCAAATGGGGGCAAGTGGTGGGTGAAACCTAACAAAAATACGATTCTATAGGTGCTCACGGAGGCCCTGACGTAGGCTACGCCAGACAGCGTAGCCTATGCTGGGGTGCTTTCTATTGTATTTAAACTAAAGCTGGCGTAGTCTATGGTGGCTACTGTAAGCTACGGTGAAAGATTTTCTGCTGCATTTTGAATCTTTGTTTCTTGACCCCTCCAACGTCTTGTTTTATCATGTAAGCTTCCAACTTAGTTATTTCACCTAAAAAATCACTTCAAACTCCTACTTAACCTATTCAACATGATCAAATGCATAAATACGAGTAATCAAACTTAATATTTAACATTTGAGCACCTAAAATACTATTTCAACACACTCACATCACATAAGGAAATTTTTTAATAGAGATATCCAATTCAGCTGTAAACCATTCGATCATAGTTATTAAGAAGAACAATGATCGATGGTGGGTGTTTAATAAAAGTGGTTGGTGATGATGGCGGTCGGTCAATGGTGAGGGGTGGCGATAGCGGTGTGGACAAGAAGGTGATGGGGAGATTGTTTTGTCTCTCAAATGCATTATAAAAATACATTTAAATTCCTTTAAATTTCAACTAATTTTGACACATTCAACTTTCATCCAATTAATTCAAATTCCAGTTAGTTTGGTAAATTTTCAATTCCTTCATATTCTAATTTTAGTTCCTTCAAATTTTAATTCCAATTCCAACTCTAATGATATCCACAATCATCTCTTCTAAATTTATCCCTTTTTATCGTTTATGCCCTTGAATATCTCATTAATAGAACTCTAAAAGACATTTTCTAACTAATAAAATGGTATCAAAGCTCAAAAATCAAGTCAAATATTATGAATTCATTCCGATTTGTTCATCTCATCAAAGACAACTATGAAAGTCGGGGCATTCATATTGATCGATGAAGTTGTTAGTCGTCTTATATAACAGAATTTTTTTATTTGAGGGTACATATACAAGGAAGCGATCACATGCAACTAGGCATCAAGTACACCCTTTGAATCAAAAGCTTTGCAAATACGTACTAAATCATTTACTATTACCTAGTACCATTATCTTTCAACAAATTAATCTTGCATTTCATGTGCACACCAACGTTGTGAAGAAAAAACCAACACATAGAAGCTCTAATTAACTCATTAATGTTTTTATTAATCTCCCTACGGTTAGATAAAAAGCCTAGATTTTTTTCGTCTACATTCCACACTCTATGTTGTTACACGTCCTCTTTAGTTTTGTTGGAATATCTCTGGCCTACACATGAATTACCATGTTATTACAAGTTGTATTTAATCAATTACAATATGTCTAAAGCGTGTTACATAGAATGATGTTCAATTGAATATGTATATGACCTAGATAGCTTTACCTACTCTTTGCAGTGTGGTGTGGTGGTGATGTTCCTCTCTTTTCTCAACTGTTTTGCACTTTACAAAGAAAATGAACTGAAGTCTTGCTGACCTTTTCTATGGATATTAAATAACATCATTTTTTTTAAAAACCACACTTAGATTATTACAAGTGGAATATTGTTTCCACCAAACCATATGAAACTTCATCGTATGCCTCAATAGTAGCATGTGCTAGCAAAATTCTGTTTACACGGTATCAAGTGTAGACCAACTAATAATTACTTCCCAAAGCAGTATTGCCAGCTAGGTGAAAAATGTCAACTCTTATAAAACTAATTGTGATTAGTAGTAATTAGTATTATAATCTTTACATAACAACAAAAGAGCTGAAATATATTTATGAATTTGGGCTACAACTTCTCCTATGTCAACTAGATCGTATTATATTTTATGTAGAAAAATTCAAATTACTCTAAACATATTTAATTCATTGAGATTATAGAATGACCACTTGAAAGAGAACTAATACGGTTTTAATTGATCTATATATGTAGGCCATAAATCATTTTCCTCATCAGTTTCTTCTTACATTCCTATAAGAAATCTTCTCTATCACTGTTTGATATATATATATATCCATGTCACAACTAGACGATGTTGGCGACGCGTGTTGTGCTGTCGTTTGCGAGGAATGTTGTCCTCGTCTTCCTGTTAAACTTCAAATCTTTCTTACCTGTATTGTAACTCCTCTACTAATCGTTATGGTTGTCATGCTTGTTTTATACGTGAACCCGAAGTATCCTGAGTATTCTGTCGAGCACTTCTATGTTCCTGCTTTTAATAAAACTTCCAATAATGCCACAAGCAGCACCATATCGTTTGATCTTAAGCTCCGTAACCAAAATACTGCAATCGGGCTTTACTATGATGATCATGTTAATGTTACTATTTCGTTTATCCCTAGAGAAAGCGACAACAAAATAATATGGAAGTATTCTGTGCCCAAGTTCTACCAAGGTAATGCTCAATCCAGAAGACTAAGAGATATGATAAAGCCACTCGAGGCACCGGATGCACCAGTTTTTAACCAGACGGTTGTGGCTGAGCATTCGAGTGTCTTACCTTCTGGAGCCATGATGACAGGGCTTGAGCCGTTGATATATTTCAGAGTTGATTTTATGACGAAGGTAAGATTTAGGTTGATCGGGAAGCACCATGCAAAGGACTTTGCTCTTAGTGCAGATGTGCCGATAGGCGCGACCACTGGTGAAAAGTTTGCAAAGAGGGGGATTCAGGCCAGTGACGCGTCAGCGATTGATTGGGGTCGAACACGGTCATTGGTGATAGTAGTGTTAGCTGCTATCAACTTGATGTTCATGTGATTTGGAATGTGTAGGGTGTGCTCTTTGGTTCTAACAAATTTCACCCAAAATCTTGTTCAATATCTTGATGATTGCTTATGGTAATTCTATTTGTGGTGGTGCTTTTGCATTACTGCAGTGCGTTTTCATCTTAATTTTTGTAAAGGAAAAGATACTCCACAATGCAATCTAAATGCTTTGGTTTTTTTGTGTAACCATTGTTTTCGAACCCACGATCTCCTTACCTCCTTATTGGTTGCTGGACCAATCGAACGGTTTCAAAAGTTATATAAGTTAGAAATAAAAAGTAGTATAATGTAGCTAAAAATAGAAGCAAAATAATCATGTTCTAAAAAAGAAAATACATAAGGTTCTTTTATAACCAAATATACAATATGTCAATAAAAAATAACATCACAGTAATATACACACACATATAAATATATTTGTACTATATAATGATAAAAGATTAAACGTAACACACCACGACTTCTGCTCAACTTTAAATTTGTGTTTTTACAATATAAGCAAACAAAACAATCAAATATCTAAAAGAGTAAATTTTGTTTTTGGTCCCTGTGGTTTTATCATTTTAACCATTTCAGTCCAAAAAGGAATCTTTTGTCATATCATGCCTTGTGGTTTCATTTTGATAACGATTTTAATCCCTGACACTAACTCTGTTAGTTTTGTCTGTTAAATCTAGGGGTGTTTTGGTCATTCTACATCAAATTAAATAAAAAATAATTATTAGCTATTTAATGGTGAGACACGTCACTTTGTCTTCAACATTATCTCTTCCACCGTCTCGAATAACCAGCCAGCCGCCACAATCTTCGACAACCAGCCAACCACCACCATTGCTTCCAGCGACCTTGTTTTTCCAGCCATCAATTCACTCTAATTGCAACACCACCACAACACCTTGACGACAACCACTCATCACCTCACCACTTACCAAAAACCATCCAACAAAACCCTAAATCTATTTATCTTAAAATCTACAGCCATATGCCCATATATCTGCCCCTATCATCAGCATTGTCTCCAACCTTTAGATCCCCAACTTTCTAATCATCAACCAACATCACCGCCACAAACCCTTACAGTCATCGTTTCTTGACCCAACAGTGCTACTTTCAACCACCACACCACTGTCAATTCAATAATCCTTGTATATGCAGATCTAACCCCAAATCGCATCAAGCATATGCTGTGGGGAAAGATGAAACTACCACACCATTGCCGCCACACTCAACACCATAATTGAACCATCACACCACTACGTTTCTTCTGCGCGTGTATGTATGTAGATCTAACCACCATATTCGAATTGTCTGCGCGTGTGTGTATGTAGATCTGACCACCATATTCGAATTGTCCAGGCGTGTGTGTATGTAGATCTGACCATCATATTCGAATCGAACATGATCTGGCCACCATTTTTGCTTCTACTATGTGTCTGTGTGTGTGTAGATCCTATATGGGATTAGAGCAGAGGTCGGAGAAGGGGGAAGAAAAGGGTGAGGTGGGTGGTAGGTGATTTAGGTTTCAGATCTGATTAAAAGAAAGAGAGATACCATGGGTTATATGTAAAAGGATCAAAATACCTTTAGATTTAATAGAAAAAATTAACGGAGTTAGTGCTAGGAACCGAAATAGTTACAAAAATAAAACCACAGGGCATGATATGACAAAAGTTTACTTTTTGAACTGAAATGGTTAAATTATTCAAACCACATGGACTAAAAACGAAATTTACTCTATCTAAAATGTAAATCTTCTTATTTTCAATAATTTAATAAAACATACTAAAAGTTATGATTTCTATTAAATTTTATTTTAAAATGTAATTTTACAATTTCTATATTTTATTATTCAATTATAACGTTTTAAGTATTTTTTTATTTTTTATTTCATCAGTCTGATGAGAAATAACATACAAAACAACATTCATAAAACTATATTTAACATGTTGAATTAAAAAAAACTTATTTAATACATGAGTTTCTAACATTATATGTATGTTTATGTATATAGTCCATTTCGCCCAAAAAAAATTGAAAGAAATAAATGATAACAACCATACCAAACTCTTAATTAAACTCATTTCGATGACATTAAACAAACCCATCTAAGGAAATTTGTGACAATAGATTTTAATTATTAATTAAGACACCATTAATATTTTTTAACCACCACATTTACAAAAATCTTAGCAGACACTAATACCATTCCATCCACCAGGCTACTTTGATCAAATTTGTATCAACATACACATCAAGTCAAATCAAGAAAATATTACATACTTAGCCGGACTGTATTATTTCAACGTCAGATAGTGACAGAATATCACAAGCAACTATATACGTCCGACTATCGTTTGAGCACATAACATTTGCAAGTGGAACATTTAACATCATGTTGATGAAAATGCAGAACTTACAAATTTTAACAGACTATCATTATTGATGCAGAAAGTTGAGAGAAACACTTAAAAGAAAGGCGAACGCTGAGGAACACATTTGCGCCCATTAATCTTTCTGGTGATTCCATTGCCTGAAGTAGTTGGTGATACCTTTTGCTCAGGGTTATGAACTACCTCCACAAATGTCATGCTTTCACAATTAGTTTCATCACCACTAGTAGAGATTGGCGAAGTTTCTTCGATCGAACTTTCCATGCATGCAAGAGACTCAACAACCGAACCAGACACCACTGAACTCCTCCCAGTATCATTCACACTATAGGCATACACTCTTTGACCACCATTGGATGCAGCAACGGTACTGAACTGTCATTAAAAAAAAGTGACCAGTGAGCAAAGTATATGAATCCGACGCTACATCCAAAGCAAGTCGCACAAGGTTCTTAAGGGAAAACATTAACATTGAAGTAGATAGTTAACAGATCAAAAGGTAAGAAATAAGAAACACAGGTTACCAACATTGTTGCAATTTGTGAATGCATCTAGATCAAGCAAAAAGATATTATCGGTAACAAAGATGGGTCAATGAACAAATAATGACAAGAACCAAAACAAACACAAACAAAAAAATCCAAACGACATCAATATTCAGCTCTTAGACTTTACTGTCTTAATCTTCTATTCAAGTTAATTTCTTTACTTAAATAGAATTAATAGGAGTTGATGCTTCCTAAGTTTGTAATGGGTAATTAGTGGTCATATCCATCATGTCTACATGACCTTACAATAATAATTATAACATCAACAAGAAAACAAGTCACAGTAATATTATATGCATGCCGTCATGATATATGCCTGGCATCTTAGAAAAGATTTTATACACACACACACACACACACACACACACGAGTGCGAATAGACTTTGAGACGAACCTTGCAAACCATTGAGCAATAAACGAAGGATGACTTGATGCTTTGATTGCACACCAAACATGTGCAGCGTGGACCTCTGATTGGAAATGAGACTCGTTGCCTTGGACGCAAAAATACAACCCTTTCGCTGTTGGTTTTATACCACTGACAAATTAAAAATAAAGCAATGTTTTCAAGTGATTCATCTCAAATGATCTAGCACATTACATAACATCCTTTTGTTGATGATCATTCACATACCAAATCTAAATATGATCATACTATAGCGTCATATGTGGTAACTCATATACAAAATCATTTGTAATTACAATTACAAATCAAATTAAAGTCACACGTTAAATTGTGATGTGTTCATCATTATCACCTTGAATTCATCAAAGATAAGAATACCGTCTCCAACCCTGATCGACATCGTCCATCATCTTTTAGCACTATTCGAAGCTACACCTCTCCCAAACTAACAACACATTTTGCAACTTATCCGCCATAAGTTTAAATTTATCAACATCAACAACAGAAAATACATGTTATACTTTTTTGAAGGTGTTTTGACGTTCCCTTAAAAATTTTCATTACGTTATGATCCATTTTCATTCTGGATACGATACTAGGAATACATATATGTAGTATGATAAATTACGTATATATAAAACGTATACTATATGCATACATTATATCATATTATATTTATAAAATATTATAATTATAATAATTATGTGAAATATAAGTAAAAACTTATAGTTTTCTAATAAAAAAGAGTTTTCTCATGAACCATACCCTCTATACACAAACACACATCTACTCAATATCTATACATACATATATAAAACACATTGTTTATACAAAAGAATAGTTTTATTTTATGTGTTTGGGTATATGTCCTGTGTCGCCATTCTTATCATGTGTTTATGCGCTCACATAGTTGTAGATAGTTGTTTGTGCTTACGTTCAATCAAACTTATGGTCCATCTAGCAACCTGAATGGTATAAATTCATAGTTTGTAACCTGTTGCAAATAATCAAGTACATTATATGCTAAAAGTATTCTCTCTTTAAGCCTAACGAAATTCTTTTTATCTTCAATCGAGAGAGAGTGCTATTCGTATTTCTATTTCTTTTCTTGTTTTGGTGTTGTGGGTGGGATGTTTTTTTTTTTGGTGATTTTTTTTTGGATTGAGGGGTGTTAAGAAACCTCCTGTGGAAAGATCAATGTATAACTAGTGGTGGTGGTCAATGGAGGATCTGATCCGAAAAGTCAGGGGTATCCCAAAAAGAAATTACCGGTACATTTATTTAATAGTGATTTTTTTCCGGTATTTTCATTCAATAATGAAAAATTTTTTTGCCAATAATAACTTGTTTATATTGAGAAATGTTTCTAAGGGTCGGTCCACTGTCATTTGGGTCAGGCCAGATAACAAAAACAAAAAAATAAATTAAAATAAATAATATTCTACTCTAGGGTGCAAATGAGACAAGCAAAGTCGTGAGTTACTCGGGACCGGCTCATGAAAATCTCCTATCAAACCGAGCTTAAACAAGCTCGATCTTCTCTTATTTACCATTTAATAAACAATCTTGAGCCAGAGCTTCACATACGTATTGAAGCCTCTGGAATGAACTTTTTTATATAATTGACTTAAGATGTATGTATATAGATAATTGTTATTATGTGAAAAAATATGATAAATTCAATTAAACTATAAACAAGGGATCTTAAGTATAGCTTGAGTTTGAAATTTTCCAAAATAAAAAAACTCGAGCATTACACGAGACGAGCTCGAGCATTACAGTTAACATTCTACACGAGCCGAGCTCAAGCACGAGATCAACATCTCTCATGTCAAAACAATCACAAGCTCGGCACAACTTGCCTACTCCTATTTAACAATCATGCTAACATTCAATAACCAAGTAGTCAAATAAATAATCAACTAAATAAATCAAATAATCTAATCTAGCAAAATAATCTAATCATTGATCCATCAAATAATCAATTAATAAGATAAATGACTTAGTTATTTAAACTAATTGTCTATATTTGTTAGGGTTTGTATAAACCTCTTCTCAAGGATGGCATTTTAAAATTTTAGGGGTATCCAAATTTTGCTCTGGGTTATCCCGATGCATATAACAGTAAAAAAAAAGTGCACTCCGAAACGAGATTTCAGGATGAGGCTACCCCTGCGCTCATAATTAGTCCGCCCTTGAGTGGTGGTGGTGGTGGATCAAGGCAGCTAGTTGAATTTTAGGGTTGTGGTTTTTAGATGAGTTTAAGGTATCATCACATTTCTTATATTAACCATACGACCATATCCATATAATTTAATTAAAAAAATATGGTTTTCATGCAGTTTAACACTTCATTTCATTCCCTAATATATGTACTAACTATTACTAACTTCTCATTCTCATTTATATATCTAACAAATTACTGTTGATTTATTTTTTTATTCCATTTTATTTTTATACGAGTGGAAAAGAGAAAATGATAATAATAAATAATAATAATAATAAAGAAGCATTATATTAATTTATTAGGTGGAGGAATGAGATGTGAAAATTTATAATGGTGAACAAATTTTATGGATACGTGTTATTAGACTATTTATAACCTTAAAGATAAGAAAAAAAATGTGAATGTTTATCTTTATCCTCATCCCTATAATCTAACAACAAAAAATATTTTTTTAAATGTATCTCCCATTTTCTAAAAATCTCTCACTAAACGCAAGTTAACTGCAATTCTAATTGATTTTTCTATCACTTCCACTCACATCTACTCATAAATATATTAAATAAGAGATATCGGGATGAATAGTGATCCTCCAAATATGAGTATCTTTTCTCCTAAAGATACAAGGATTGGGTATGAGGTATGGGGGATGGGATAAAGTAAATTTTATGTTATGTTGTGATTTGTGAAAATATAAAGATAGAGTTGGGGATAGGTTGGGAATGCTCTTATGAGTTTATCATGGTTAAAAAGAACAAATAAAGAAAACTTAATAATACAATGTATTTTGTTCATTTCACATGAACTTAACAACTTTCACATGAACTTATCAAAAGATAACTCCATCCTCCATCTAGGCTAAGGACCTAACGTATTTAGTTCGTGCATTCTTATTAGACCAAATTAACATATAGCTTCTTACACTTGATGCCCGATTCAAAACAATGTTATACCACAAGTACATTCCATGTAATTAATTCTAAAATGAAATTAACTATTTAAGAAAAAACTAACACAAAAAAACTCTAATCCTACTTTTACAATCACTATTTTTATCCACTATCAGCATTGATCCATCAACCACATAGGAACATTCATCTTTCCTACACACTTGAACAGCACTTGGTCAATCTTTTATTAAACCATTAAGGTCTTGAACCATTAAGAAGTCTAACCGAATAAGAAAAAAACATCTGAATCAGTCAGCTTACTTTCATAAGAAAAAACCTCTGGATCGGTCAGCTTATTTTTTAATTTATAACTTACTTATTAAAAGGTTTTATAAACCATTAAAAAGTGTATTTTAAATAAATCTATCAGACTCTACCTCTAGCCGATTTAAAGAAGGCTTCTTAATGAAATGATTAAGAGAATATCAAACAACTATTTAGATACCTCTACACCACAGATCATAGGCCCCATGGTATTAAATTAACTCTTAACAAAGCATGGTTGTCATCATCGTTAACAACTTTAAAACCTGTTATTTTATCCACTAGGTGGCTTCGAAACCTGTTATAAGTTCAAGTTTGTTTCACCAAACTTCAACTTGAAGGACACGTGTTAATAAAATCCATCTTATGAACTTGCATTTAAAAACTTACTTTACAGTGTCAAATAACAAGAAATAATCTATATCCATAATACAATCGGGATGATTGCACATTCAGGCCGTAGAAAATAGCTTAAAGCTCATATAGGCACAGAGAGCAGTTAAATATCAAAACTTACACATACATGTACACAGGTATATAAACTCTAGTTACGAACTGAAGAAATAATATTAACTGCTATCACAATAAAAAGGGGGTAAAGCTTACTTGTATAAGAGAGCAATCAAATATCCTCTGTGCATCTTTCAAGCGTAAAACATCATTGTACATATACCTCCTTATCTGGAATGATTAAATGAACAAAACACTTACTA
>BJCO01364390.1:0-10812 GCA_018326465.1 Flaveria floridana
CAAACAGTTTTGATTAAAAGGATCACGTCTGAGGTGATCAAAAGTTTTCAGTTAAAAGGATCATGTCTGATATGATCAATGGTCATAATGTCATATATAAAATTCAAGTTTTTGAAAGGTTGGGAAAAGTGAAGTCAAACTCACAAGAATGAGCCAATCGCACGATTGGATCATAAGTATGGACCAATCACACGATTGGACCATAAGTATGAATCAATCGCACGAATGGACCATGAGTATGAGCCAATCACACGATTGTACCATGAGTATGGGGCAAATTATATGATTGGATCATAAGTATGAACCAATCGTACGACTGGCTGAAGAAGTTTAAGTCAGTCGTACGACTGAACCTCAGTCGCACGAATGAATCATGCGTATAGGTCCAGTTGCACGACTGAAACACAGATTAGTATAAAAAGGGGCTCAGTCGATCATAAACCCTACTTGACTTCATAAACTCTCAAAAACCGCCTAACTACCCAACCACTCTACCCAAATTTTTCTTAGTGTGATTACCTCTCCGATTGAGTTTTTGACCATTTATTGTTCATCTACAGGTACTTTGAGAACGAAATCAGGACTAATGAAGAGATTAAATGACCAAACATGTCCAAAATTGTTAAAAACAAGAACCGTGACTAAAACCCTAAAATAGAACATTTAAATGGACATAAATGTCGATTTAAATGACATTAAGTGTTATATCAAGTCCCTGCGAACCTAATGAATCTAAACTCGAAGTGTAATTGAATGTTTTGACAAAGACTCAAATTCTTGGACTTGAACAGTGCTGATGCGAATGGACAAGCTGATGAACTTCAGTCGCACGATTGAGCCAGACGCACGATTCAGTCGCATGATTGAATTAATCAGTGACTCAATAGCACGATGAATCAACTCCATGACATAGCACACGACTAAGTTCAGTCGTAGGATCAATCGTACGACTGAGCTCAGTCGCATGATTCAATCGTACGATTGAACCAGTTGGTCATAATCTGTTCAAATTCAATTGTTCTTTCTTATGAACGGATCTAACGTAGTAGTTTCTTGTGTTGCAGCAACATGGCTGAGAGATGAACGATGAGCACAAAGCACAACATCTGTGCTCATCTAGATGCTACATCTCAGAACGCTTCTGAGTTCGCCAGGATCATTGCTTTTCTATGTAAATCGAGGATTTACAGAGCCATCTCGACTCGCTACACACCGTACAGGTCTATTAAGCATGCATTTTGGGAGAATGCCACAGTCGATAGATTAGATGAGCCATACCGCATCCAAAGTTCTATCTTCGGTCAAGACATCGACGTCGGGGAGGACGACTTACGGAGAGTCTTGGATCTGGGTGAGGACGGAGCCTACCCAACCAAGCTACATCCCCTGACTATTCGGGGATGTTTCCTAAGGATTAAGTATGCCGACGACATCAATGCTGGCGTGTTGAACAAGAGCAACATGTGCCCCCAGTTTAAGTATCTGGCACATGTGATCCTTAAGTGTGTTGCCACCAGGCTTGAAGGATTGGATGAGATGTCCGACCAAATCTAGAATGCATACGTTGCACTGGTACTGAACCACCCGTTCAGTTTCTCTCAAATGTTCTTCACGTATCTAATAGAGAACATCGAGGCAAAGGGCAAGGAAGGCTTCTGCATGTATCCGATGTTTTTACAGATGATTATAGATGAGAAGCTTCCTCAGTTTCCCAAGGAAAAGAATGACACGGTGTGTTTAGAGGTGATGGATAACACCACACTGGGTCGGATGAAGGTGTACCAGGGGAAGCAGGTGAAGCCCCCGGTTAGAAGACTTTCCGGCCATCTGGCCAACGAGGACTATGTGGTGCCCTCTTGAAAGAAGTGGCGTCACGATGATAATGATTTGGATGTTGAGCCCATTGTGGTTCCAGCTGACGACGACGACGATGGTGACAACCATGATGATGGTAAGGGTGGTGGAGATGCTAGCTCTAGTCATCCACGAGCCACCAAAACGTCTATTACGTCTCCACCACCTCCACACAGTAGTTCCTCAGCTCCCGGTGGATCTGAGCATGCTGCCATCCATCGGGACTTCCTGCTAGATGAAGAGGAGGAGGAGTCAGATGATGAGCCTCTGATGAGGACAGTCGGTAGCTGAGTGGTGGCTACTGAAAAGGGCAAAGAGGAGGTTGGGGGATGCCAGGCTGGTTCTGAGGGTGGTGATACTGATGTCACTGGTCCTACTTATACACCCGACCAGCCAATTAGCCCAGGGGGAGCCCCGATTGCCAAGGGCTCGAGGAGGAAGAGGATGGCCCAACCTCATGTCAAGAAGGGCAAGAGGCGAAGGATTGTTCTGATCACCTCTTCCACCACCATAAATACTACCACCACTACTGCCACCACCACTACCACCACTCCTACCACCAATACTACCACCACCACTGCCACCACTACAACCACTACTACTCCCACCACCACACCTACTATACCTACATCAATTCCACCACAACCTACTTCCATCCCCACTCCCATCTATACCACATCCACCACCACACCTATTATACCCCAACCGGGACCTTCCACCTCAGTTACACCTCCACAGGGATCTTCTCTACCCACTGTTGGGTTAGAGGAGCAGTTGGCTAGCCTTAATAGACTGGTGCTCAAGCTACTTACGATAGATGATCTGATAGCTAACCAGATGAATCAGTTGATGGCAGTCAATGCTGCACAGGGCAAACAGATAGCCTAGCTGACAGAGAAGGATGCTGCTCATGAGAGAGCGTTGGCTAGAGCTCACCATGCCCTTACTGCACAGAATGAGCTATTGATGGCATTGGTTAAAAGGATCGAGGAGGTGGAGAAGAAGAACAAGTAACTGATGCTAAGGCTGAAAGGGACGAAGGGTGAGCCCTTGAAGATAAAGGGTGATGGTGATGATGGAGATGATGATGATGATGATTCTTCTGATGATGAATCGAATGATGAAGATGATGAGGTTGAGGCGGGAGGAAGTGGGAAAGATAAGGAAGGAGATGATGACGATGATCATGATCAAGAAGTTGATGCCTCTGGATCAGCCTCAAATCCATCTGCTCAGGAGAGGCACACTAAAAGGAATCAAGATCAGAGACCCTCTTCCTCAGCTTCTCAAGCTGAAGAGACACTCAACCAAGACAAAAGTAATGACAAGTTGTTTTTGTATTTGAAAACTTTTGTACTTGAATCATGTATTACATTAATGTAATTAATGATTATTACTGTTTAAATATCTTGATTAATGAATTATGTTTTATGTGTTGAATGTCTAGTCAAATAGATGAAGCTCAACAGACAGATGACTATGACATTGCCCCACTTCAGTAAATCAAGACTCAGCTCACTATGATTCTTGATTTGAAAGGGATCTTATGACGATCTATGAGCTACACTCCTGAGGAAGGAAAGATCATCTATGATCTTACTGATGAGCAGCTCACTGACATGTTCAGACTTATTCCAGATGAGCTCGTCAAAGATGCTGCCGAGTAGATGTCGTGAGTGATGAGGAGCTTCAGGATGTGGATGAGATTTAGATAGAGGATATAACGTCTGAATATTATCCTCAGTACATTGACCAAGAGGGCAATGTTATCCCCAACTTGGGTGAAACATTTGACAGTGCTACTTTTGAGAAATTGGATGAGACTAAGAAGGAGAAAGAGAAAGATGAAGGGAAAGACCAAGCTACAGACGCTAATGTCGATCTTAAGAAGGTTGAGTGGGCATCTTGTCTATCTGAGATGAAAGCCCAACGAGTTCCTCCAAAGTTGAACGCCTACACCAAACTATACTGAGTAAAGAAGCATCAGAAGATGTCAGGCAAGATCATAAGTTGGGCATATTTTGAAGACTTGGACGTATATGCTGTCAAGAGGGAGAAGGGGATTGAGTACTTTAGATATCCTTATGATCTGAAGACTCTTCCTAGTTTTAAACTGAACAGGCTAGCCTGTTTAGATCTTTTGTACGCCAACCCAAGGAAGATGTCGGGTTGGTTCGAGACAACACTCAAGAAGGAATTCCACACCAGATGGGTCAACTTCATGCCTCAATAACCTAAGAGGTTCATACATAAGGCCGAAGTTGATCCTATCTCTGGAAGGCCAAAAGTAGTGCTGAAATGGAGTCCCCCGCGCATAATGTCTAAGATCCCACTACGGGAGATGCCTCAAGACTTCACTCCACACTTCAAGTGCTGGTATTATGACTAGCAGATGGGAGAAGCGGTCATAGTTTTGTATAAAGATGGTAAAATAAAGACTATCCGGGTATTTGACCCGATGTGGCTAACTAACTTGTCTGCAGAAGATGTTTACACACTCTACAAGTGGCCACTGTTCTATGACACGCAGGATATTGTACAAGCTCTACAGTTTCAACACGTTATAAGACTCTGCTTTGCGTTTGAGATACACGCTGGAGTCATAATAGAAGAGAAGTACAAGAAGTTTCAAGAGCACGTGAAGAGTGTTAGACAATAGGCTAAACTAGGTCCAAGGGGGAGTTTGTTGATACATCTTTATGCACCTAGTTTATAATCATAAATGTAAAGTCTTTCATGTCTTACACTGATATAATCTGATGTAATGTGATGATTCAATGATATATGAAATGCATTTTGATGTTTATTTGTGATTGATTATATCATATTATCATTGTATTGAATGTGATTCACATGTATGAACTTAATATATAGGTTTGTAGTTGTTGTACATAGTTCTGAGTCAATAATGACTTAGAAATGTGTTCAACTTAGTCATGTGGTTATTCATGCTAATGGACCATAATTATGGCCCATACGCATGAATGAACCATACTTATGGACCAGTCGCACGACTGAACCAGGAGACTGGACCAGTCGCATGACTGAGACATAAGATTGATTTTGTCGCATGACTGAACCTTCAGTCGTGCGTATGAGTCAACTGCGTGAGTTAGTCGCACGACTGAACCATACTAATGGTTCAACCGTACGAATGAATACTGAAAACCGATAAATACCACATAATTCGTGGAAAAACATAACACTTTGAGTACTTTCATACCCTAGCCGTCCGGAGCATCCTAAGTCGCCCATCCAAGTTCATAGTTTGTTCCTGATCGATTCCAACTCATTCTTAATGTTTGTTTAATCGTTATATCGATCAGGTTGTTCATGCTCACTGATTGGATCGCCAATCAAATAGAATTACGCGCTATTTTATCTAGTCTCACGTAGAATCTGTTAGTACTCCGTACGAAAATGGTCCTAACATGATTTGACAACTGAAATGACTCACTTTGAAAAGTTATTAAGTTCATTAATAGAAGAACAAAGCTTGATATTTGATGAAATCATGGCTGCAGTGCAACATAACAAAGACGGGGTGTTTTTGTTTATGGTTATGAAGGAACTAGAAAAACTTTTTTATGGAAAACATTTTCTTCAGCAATAAGATCAGAGGGTGAAATTATATTAAATGTTGCATCAAGTGGTATTGCATCCTTACTACTGATCGGAGCTAGAACAACACACTCACGTTTTCATATTCCATTAAATCTAAATTCAGTTTGTTACATAAAACTAAACAGTGATGTTGCTCATCTATTAAAGAAGACAAAATTGATTATATGGGATGAGGCACATATGGCTCACAAACATGCATTTGAAGCTTTGGATAGAACGATTCATGATGTGTTCACCTCAGACAATTCTATCAATTCAAATATGCCATTTGGTGGTAAGGTTATTGCTTTTGGAAGCGATTTTAGACAAATTTTACTTGCTGTTCCAAATGGTAGTAGATAAGAAATTGTTAACGCGTCATTAAGTTCGTCATACATTTGGAATAAATGAAAGCTACTCAAATTAACAAAAGACACGCCTAACGGTCGGAGGACAACATGTGGATATGGAAGCAACACAAAATTTTGCAAAATGGCTTTTTGATATTGGAGAGGGTAACGTTGGTGGTGTTAATGATGGTGACGCGAATGTTCATATACCTGATGACCTTCTCATTAAAGACTCGTACGATCCTATATCAGATTAGATACAGTTTGTTTATCCATCAATCCTACATAACTACAAAGACAAAGATTTCTTTCATGAAAGAGCCATTCTTGCTCCAAAAATTTAAGTGGTTCATGAGATCAATGATCGTTTGCAATCGATTTTTCCTGGCCATGAAATAGAGTACCTTAACTCAGATAGTACTTGTCAAACAGAACAATTGAATGATTCTTTACAATTAAATTTATATTCACCAGATGTTCTCAATGGGCTTAAAATATCAGGACTACCAAATCACAAGTTAGTTTTAAAAGTTGGTGTTCCGGTAATGCTTCTATGTAACATCGATCAATAGAATGGCTTGTGTAATGGTACCCCGACTTCAAGTGACATCTCTTGGTAAACGTGTTATAGAAGCGGAAATAATATCCGGGAGTAACATTGATACCAACACATTTATTCCAAGGATTAATCTTGTACCATTAGATAAGAAAATTCCTTTCAAATTTCAAGGAAGACAGTTTCTGATTTCTATATATTTTGCAATGATGATTAACAAGAGCCAAGGACAATCATTATCAAGAGTTGGTCTTTATTTAAAGAAGTAGTTTTCACTCATGGACAGTTATATGTTGCATTATCATGAGTCAAGAGTAGAGATGGAGTTAAATTGCTAATTTTAGATAATGATGGAAACATTAGTAATGAGACTACAAATGTTGTATACAAAGAAATTTTTAGATATCTATAAGATTACTTGTTTTATCTATAAAATTACTTATCTTTCTTTTATCTAACTGTTACAAGTGATGTTTTAAAATAGTGTTTATGCTTATTATGTTGTTCAACAAAGTTAATAAAAATATGTTTTTTCTCATAAACCGTGTAGTACACGGGTACTAAACTAGTACCATTAATAAAAAAGAACTTTTTTAAATTTATTAAACAATATTTTTAGTCTATAAGAGATTAAATAATATTATTAGTAATTATAGAAACTATTAAATATGAGAGATAAGCGGGAAAAATTTGTTGAGAAGTAATGTGGTGTTGACACGAGTCCCCTTCATTTACTCTTTTATTAGACTAGAGAGATTTTAATTTTAATTTAATTTATTTAATTTTAATAGGGCTAATATATTTATTTTCCAATTAATACTGTATCCTCAACCTTCTCAGAAGTAAAAAATAAGAAAATGAAAAAATAAAAAAAAAGAATTTTTGATATCCGAATCACTATCCGTATCCGTATCCGTATCCAAAATATCAGATATCAGGATATTCAAAATTTCGGATACTGATATTGATTTCTACTATCCAAAAATTTTGGATATACGAAATTCGAATATTAGAAATTCAGATATCCGACTTTGAACACCCCTAGGTCATATTGATGGAACCATTTTAAATCACCTAATTTTCGTTATGTCTTTGTGTTTGTGTTTCGTGTGTGTGGGGCGGATGCCTAACATGTATCAGAGCTTTAGGCTCTTTAAAGCTCTTATTGTGTGAGATAACTTTTTCTATATGGCACTAAGGTGCGAGCCTCTTGTACAACTTACGCCTTAAAAAGCCTGACGCGAACTAGCTTGCGCTTAAGGTTGCCTCTACCCTGGCCACATCTTGGACACACCTTTTGAAACCTATCCAGGGAAGTTTGATTAACCATATGACCTGTCACAGCCTATGCAATATTTCAGTTGACCAGCATTTAGAAACCACCGAAGCTCAGCCACCACTCTGAATAGAACTATTGTCGTCTGTTTGCTAGGGTTCGTCGTATCGGAACTGTTTTTACAATGAAGCTAATAATTCTATTGATTCAATCCTACTGAATCGTTGTTGTGAAGTTGCGATTTGTTTAAGGTGAAGGACATCATTAGTAAGGTGGCAGATTCTCCAAGAAAGAGCTCAGAGTAGCCAGGTCATTAAGTCCAAACTAAGGGTGCAAACACATGATTAAATTTGACATAAAAGTTGAAAATTGCTAGTTATAATGATGTCATTAACATAAATAAGGATCTGCTACACCATATAGTCTCAATAATGGACAAACAAGAAACCATCAGAGATGCAATGGAGAATCTAAATGTTTGTAAAGTAGAGGATAACTTAAATCACCAAGAAGAAAAGCATTGTTGACATTGCCTTGCCTAATTTTCCATTTGGAAGAATATGCAATAGTGTGTTTGATGACTGTTCTAAATGCCCTTAAGTAATCAATACCATTGATCTGAAGAAACCTCATGGTAATAAGTCGGGCTTTATAATACTAATGGAACCATCATGGTTACGATTGATACCATAAAGCCACTTACACCCAACAATGTTGTGTTTGGGTTTCATGATTACTTTTAAAATCACTTTTAGCAACAAAAGAATAAAATTATGAAATCATCTTTTCTATTAAAGAAATTTTCAAAGAAGGGGCAATCTAAAAAAGTAAGCCATCCTAGTTTATTTTATGGAGTCTGGGTCCTAACAGAGATTGCAAATAAATAAACCTAGGAAGAATAATATCAAAGTTCAAAACTTTATACCTTGATCTTATTAAAATGGTCGAATGATCTTTAGTATTGTAGTCCACACCAATACAATAACCTAGGTTACCATTCCGTACATGAATCTCCTGAGAATCGAATGGTTATGCATCTTGTTTGATCTCAGATGAAACCAAGAGAGTGAACGAGGAAGCGGTCAAAAATGGGTGTGCGGTGGCTAAGTATTCTCTTTCATTTAAGTTATGATGTGTATCATAATTGAATTGTGAAACCCTTTATTTGTAATCTCTAACCTTAATCTAAAATGAGGTGTCGTGGCACATTATCATTGGTCTTTCTCTAGTTTAATTAGCACCATATGAAGATCCTGCTTTTTTCTCTATACTTCTCCATTAGCTTCCTTATGATGTGTATTGCCTATATTGTAGAACACCCTAGCATAAATCCAAACTGGTTTGTCGTACCTTGAGTCTCTTTTTTTAAGTAAGAAACATAAACCGAATTCAAAAACTCGGTCAAATAAAAGTTAAAAATATGGATTTCAACTCAAGAAATTATTCATCATTTAATGTATTTCAACATTTGCCTAAGAAAGAGGTATGCAATATCCTTTCTAGTTTTTAAATTTGATTATATATTATAAGTTTAGGAGTAAGGTAGGGATAAGTTAGAAACCCGAGCCAGGGGGTTAATTACCCGTGAGGTATGATACCCGAGAGATACGGGTTATAAACTCGTGGCATATGGGTACGATACCCATAAGGTCCAGGTGAGTAATAATAATAATAATAACAACAACAACAATGATAATGACAACAATGATAACGACAACAATAATAATGATAACAATGATAACGACAACAATGATAACAACAAATAACAACAAAATGATACCAACAACATTGATAACAACAACAATGATAACAGCCATAATGATAACAGTAATAATGATAATAACAACAACAATGATAACAAACACAATGATAAAAACCATAATGATAAAACCATAATCATAACAACCACAATCATAACAACCACATTCATAACAACCACAATGATAAAACCATAATAATAACAACCATAATGATAACAACCACAATAAGAACAACCATAATGAGAACAAACACAATGATAACAACCATAATGATAAGAACCATAATAACAATGACAATAATAACAACAACAACAATAAAAATAACAACAACAATAATAACAACAACAACAACAATAATAACAACAACAAGAATAATAACTATAACAATAATAACAACAATAATAACAACAATAATAACAACAACAATAAAAATAATAATAATAACAATAAGATTTAGTAAATGATAAAGTAATGTGTTAGGTACCCAGAGGTGGAGTAAGTTGGAAACCATGTGGCATGTCTAAGACCCAAAACTGACATAGGTTGATACTAATATCCAACTAATATAGGATGATAATTAGATAAAATATGTTAAATACAAGTTATTAGTATACGTTGATTGGACATATTAGGCAAAGATTTGTAAATGATAAGGTGAGTTCTATGCGCCCCTTTTCAATATTTTGGGTTGGTACGCATGTTGTTATGTTATTGATTTATTACAAACTATTTTCTATTTTATGAAAGATTTATTGCATGGGTTGCAATTCAAAGAATATTATTAGAATAGATTTTGGGTAAAATACTTTGATACGGAAAGAAAGTTTTGATCTATGGATCATCGCTGTTAGCCAAGGAATGTTTATAAACATTTTCAAAGGAATTAGCTGACCCTTTTTAACATGTGTATCAAGTATGCATCGATAGAGAAGCTAGATGGAATCAAGGTGGTTTCCAAGGATATAAATAAGACTGGCATAGTTCTAGAGATGATATAATGTAATAGACTAGCTTGTATATCAGATTCCGCGATAATAACTCTGAACAACATGTGCTCTATCAATACATGTCACTCCCGGGCCCTGCCTGTAATACGTGTGTCATAAAAATCCCATAAAAAGTATATTATAACTGACAACATTGTTCAAAGAGGTAAGAGACAGAGCACGAAGGGCCTCAGGCGGAGGTTGGAGACTCGGTTACTGGTACTGTGGTAGTCGTATTCAATTGAAGTAGTTGTGCAGAGGACAAGGTTTTTTAAATTGAATATGAAAAATAATAACATCATACATACATACATACATACATACATACATACATACATACATACATACATACATACATACATACATACATACATACATACATACATACATACATACATACATACATACATACATACATACATACATA
>BJCO01364399.1:0-15079 GCA_018326465.1 Flaveria floridana
GTACCGGTCCCCGTCCCCGGTACCGGTCCCCATCCCAGTACCGGTACTAAAACCACTACTAAAACCAGTACTAATACTAGCACTACTAAAAACTGTACTAATACTAGTACAAATACTAGCACTGCTAAAACCAGTACCAATACCAGTACTAATACCAGTACTAATACCTGTACTACTACCAGTACTAGTACCAGTACTAATATCAGTACTAATACCAATACTAATACTAGTACCAGTACTAATACTACTAATACTAGTAGTACTAGTACTAGTACCAGTACCAGTACCAGTACAAGTACGTACTTGTACTAGTACTAGTCTTAACACTAATAATGTGACATCCATCACCGACAGGTCCGTCAATCAACGCTAAGCTCGTTAACTCACCCTGTGCATTTATTTTCTTGCATAATTAACTTATTTTTGAATTAAAACTTGTTGTATTTGCCTTGCGCGTCGACCCTAATATTATGTAAATAGTAAATAATAAAATTAACCATTAATAGTATAACTAAATTTATTTATATATTCTTCTTACTTTTAAATTTAAGTAATGACAATTATTATTATTATTATTGTAAGGCTCCATTCCCGGAGACCTCCCAGTTGGACAATCATCGTATTATTACATAATAATTAAAACATTACACATTTCATAAATTAAGCAGCAGAATTACATTAACCAAAAACCATTCTTTTTATTGAAAAATATTATTGTTAAGCAATACAACATAGTTTAAGTTACAAAAGTATCGTTAAATTACATTACAAAACAACAATATCCTTAGGCGTGAATGGATGTCAATCTTGCGCTGCCAAGTACCCTCCCCGTATGCCATCCTCAGCAAAATTACCTGTCAACTGAAAATGCATAAAATTTAGCGTTGCTGAGTGAGTTGTAGTTTTAGAAGTATTAAAGTACCTTGTGTATTTTACATATGAAAATATACTTCTTAAATAAATTACTTTACTTTCGTATGTGAGCACACATCATACGTACATCCAGACAATGACCATTGTTCATTTTGTTCTATCGTACTTTCATTATTATCTTTCATCATCATACGCCTACTTCGTTTCATACTTTTCATTAACATTCATGTTCATATACATACTTTCGTTTGGTATTTTTCACTATCTTTTACTTTCACTCTCATACTTTCGATTCGTACTTTTCATCATCTTTTACTTTCATATGGATTGATGCACAATACCCCGAACATTATGCACGAAGCTTACCCAGTCACCTAGGGCATGTCATCTTTCCCTTTCATACGAACCAATGTGCAATACCCCAAACATTGTGCATGAAGCTGATGTTGGGCCTGAGGTCTACAAATAGACCCCAAACATTATGCACTAAGCTGACCCATCCACCTAGGGTATGCCACGTGGGTCCCGTCAATCTCAATGATTAACTTTGTATTCATCCTTCGGGTTTGATATACCGCAAACAATTGAGCTAACGACAACATGGTCGTGCAAGCCATTCTTTCATTTATTACATTCCAGTTTTCATCTTTGTTATCTGTCACTTCATTACGTTATACTTTACGTTCATTCATACATACATCATACTACGTAAAGTCATAACGTATTTAATATAATATATATACGATTTGAAAGCCGTTAAAAGATAAACACACCGTTCATATATGGATATCATAACATACATCACATCATAAATCCTCATTACATCATCATACATACTTTAAACATAGACCATCACATCACATCAGTGTCTATCTCAATCACATAGCCCCTTAAAACCTCTTAGAAAATTCTAAGTTCAAAACAGGCGCATGGGACATTTTAGGCGCATGAGCCTAAAATATTTTAAGTAAAAACAGTCTATGCGCTTTGGCACTATGCAGGCACATGAGAACTGCTTAGGCGCTTTTCGACTATGCAGGCGCATGAGCCTCACTTAGGCATTTCAACACTTAGGCATGAGCCACTTTGGGCATATGGGCACTATTTGGGCGTATGGGGTACACCTAGGCATTTGAGCCTAATACTTAGACGCATTAACAACTGTTCAGGCGCATGAGCTTACACTTAGTATTTCTAAGGCAATATCTAGGTGCATGAGGTACTGTTCAGGCGCATGACTATCACTTAGGCGCACGAGTAGATTATTTTGGCGCATGAGGGTACTTTTTGGGCGCATGAGGTTTACTTAGTCATTCCAAGCCAATATTTTAGGCGCATGAGCCCTACCTGGGCACATGACCACCTATTTAACAGGTTTCTAAGTTATTTTCAATCCCAATCATCATCCTAATATGTTCTTGACTTATTACCATTCTAAGCATCAACATAACATAAACAACCATAAAACACTAACATACATTCACAAGTATATTCGGGTAACATACATAATAATTATAAAACCATTTTACACGCATTTTTAGCCCCAAATAAGTTTAAAAACATGTAAAACCGGGGTTTAGAACTCACCTTGTCTGCTTCCAAACACCTCTCCTTCAAATTCAAACTTTCAAAGAGTTCTAACACCTGAACATGTCAAAAAAATTCAACCGAACACATATACACACATAAGAGCACATAGAACTCGGTCACAAGGCTAAAAGCTCGGTTAAAACCTTGAAAAAATACAAGAAAACTCACCTCTTAGCAAATTCTTCTTCTCCTTCTCAGTAAAATCCGATGAACTCTGCTTTCTCTCTCTAAAATTGTTGAAGCAGTTGGTGTGCCGAAGTTGTGGGCGGCCATGCCACCTTTAAACATAATAATAATATTTTGTTCTTTTTGTATTTTTAGCCTCTCCGTGTTTGTCCATTTTATTTTCTCTTAACATACTTTTCGTTTTCTTTTCTTATTGCTTTTCTTTTCTTTTATTTGACTAAAATTCTTGGTGTTCCAAGTCTACCCCCTTAAAGAGGTTTCGTCCCTAAAACCTGTCACTCTTTGAATAACTGTGAGTAATGCTGTCTCATTTCTTCCCTAGTCTCCTATGTGGACTCCGAACCCTTTCGGCGTTTCCACTACACATGCACAAGTGGAACCACTTTATTCCGCAGCCTCTTCTCTTTTCGATAAATGATTGTCACTGGTTGCTCTACATAATTGAGCCGTTCATCACCTTGATATCCTCCAATGGTACAATCATATCCTCATCAGCTAAACACTTTCTCAGATGAGATACATAGAATGTCGGATGAATTCCACTTAACTCATCAGGAAGTTCTAATCGATAGGCCCCCTCTCCTACTTGTACGATGATTCGGAAAAGCCCTTTGTATCTCGGCGTCAGCTTGCCCCTCTTCTGGAACCGGATGATCCCCTTCCAAGGCGAGGCCTTCAACATGACTCTATCCCCCACGTTTAACTCGATTGACCTACGCCTCTTATCGGCATACGACTGCTTCCTATCCTTGGCTGCCTTCATAAAGGCTTTAATCTTTTCTAACTTTTCTATCATAGCCTTGATCACCTTGATATTTCCCAACTCCTTCTGCCTGATATCACCCCAGCATATGGGCGTCCTACACCTTCTACCATATAGCATGTCATAAGGAGGCATACTAATGCTGACATGATAACTGTTTGTTGTAGGAGAATTCAGCTAACGTAATTGATCATCCCAACTTCCTTCAAAGTATACCACGCATGCTCAAAGCATATCCTCGAGCATCTGAATCGTCCTCTCAGACTGACCATCCGTTTGAGGATAGTAAGCCGTGCCAATGTGTAGCCTCGTCCCCATCGCATCATGAAATCTTTTCCAAAACTTGGATGTAAACCTAGTGTCACGTTCCGACACGATAGACACTTGCACACCAAGACGAACTACAATATCCTTGCTGAATAGATCTGCCAGTCTCTTGGATGAATACATCTTACGGATCGGTAGGAAATAAGTACTCTTTGTCAAATGATCAACTATCACCCAAATGGTTTTGTACCCCCTCTCTGTAAGAGGTAGTTTCATTATAAAGTCCATGGTGATGTGCTCCCACTTCCACTCGGGTATATCCAACGGTTGGATCTTCCCGTATGGCTTCTGATGCTCTACCTTTACTTGCAAGCAAGCAAGACACTTATTCACATACTCTACTATATCGCGCTTCATCCCCGGCCACCAATAATCCTTCTTCATGTCATGGTACATCTTCGTGGCATCAGGATGAATCGAGTATTGAGTTTTATGAGCCACTCATCCATAATCCCCCCCGTAGGTCTCCGTAACGAGGGCTCCATATTCATCCGAAGCGGGTTCTAACCCCGTGGGTATTTTCTCCTAATTCCATGACTAGACCTCTCATTCTTTTGGAGTTAAGGCGATCTTTTTTCAACGCCTCATCTTGAAATTCTTTCACTCACGTCATCACGTCAGCAGTCATAACCAACTGATAAGTCTTCACCCGAATCGGCTTGGGTCTCTCCTTTCGGCTAAGGGCATCGACCATAATGTTGGCCTTACCCAAATGATAATGGATCTCATAGTTATAATCCTTGATGAGCTCTAACCATCTCCGTTTCCTCATGTTCAAATTCTTCTGCTCGAAGAAGTACTTCAAGCACTTATGGTCGGTGAAGATGTTGCGCTTCGTCCCGTATAAGTAGTGCCTCCAAATCTTCAACGTGAAGACCACAGCTGCAAGCTCCTAGTCATGGGTGGGATAATTGACTTCGTGGGGTTTCAACTGTCAGGATGCAAAGGCAATTACCCTTCCTCTTTGCATCAGAATGCAACCCAACCCCGAGTAAGAAGCATCTGAATAGACCACTAAGTCCTCACTCCCTTCAGATAATGTCAAGACAGGAGCTTGAGTTAATCTTGCCTTTATCTCCTCAAAAGCATCCTCCTGTTCCCGACCCCACACAAACTTCACATCCTTACGAGTCAATTTACTCGTGAGACTATTTTGGAAATGTCTTAGATGAATCTCCTGTAATAACCCGCCAAACACCAGAAACTACGGATCTCAGATTGCATCTTTGAAGATTTCCATTGCATCACCACCTCATCCTTCGCCGGGTCTACCATAATTCCTTCAGCATTTACCATGTGACCCAAAAATTGAACTTCACACATCCAAAAAGCACCCTTAGAGATTTAGCATACAACTTCTCTATTATAAATGTCTCCTAACACTTCACTTACGTGGCCGACATATTCTCCTCATTTCTCGAATAAATCTGGATAACATCAATAAACACGATTATCGATTTATCTAACATTGGACGACACACTCGGTTCATTAAATCCATAAAGGCAGCTGGCGCGTTTGTTAAACCGAAAGACATAACGAGAAACTCGTAGTGTCCATCGCATGCGAAAAGCTATCTTAGGGATATCTTGCTATAATCAATATAAACTAAGCTATTACCTTGAATGATCATGTTAGTGTTTGAATCTTATAGTGATTAGAGAATGGCTGGAGGTAGATCATCTAAGGCCTCAAGGGGTTGAACACATGGTGGAGTACAGGGAGGACGTGGTGCTGAACCGCGTGTTACTAGGAACAAGGCTAAGATGGCTGAAAGGGCCCGTGAGGAGCCCAAGATGCATCACCAGGAAGGTGGTGATGAGAGTGCGAACTTAAGGTCCTCGGTGAAAGAAGCGGTGGTAGAGGAAGTCCATCAAGTCATGTAGACGATCTTACCGTCTGTAGTGACCGAAGTGATTAAAGCTGTAAGGGAGGATGAGAAGAAAAGAGAAGGACCACCGGAAGGGATGAAAGGGAGAGATCGGAGACTGAGACGATTGTCTCGAGTGAAGAGGAGGAGGAGGAAGCGGTGTAGGAAACTGCACGAGGATGTAACTATGGGGCATTTCAGAGATGCAAGCCCCTGACTTTTGATGGGAACGATAATGCTTCTGCTGCTCACCGATAGGTGAGGGAGATAGAGGCGGTGCTTGATATCAGTGAGTGCCGAGAAGATCAAAAGGTGAAGTTTGCCACCCATTCGTTGGTGGACTCGGCCTTATGCTGGTGGGACAATATTGTTCAGGCTGAGGGCAGCAGGGCCATTGGAAAGATGAGGTGGCCAACTGAAAAAGTTGGTAATTGAGGAGTTCTGTCCTCACAGGGAGTTGGACAAGATTGAGAGGGAGTTCCTGTAGCTGGAAGTGGGAACTATGAAGTATCAATAGTATACCACAAAATTCAATGAGATGGGAAGGCTGGTACCTGATTAGGTGACTCTAATATCAAGGAAGATCAAGAGATATGTCAAGGGGTTGCCAGCTGATATACGTAGGCATTTGGTTGCTGCCCGACCAGGTACCTTTCGATTGGCTGTAGACCTGGCGAGTAGGTTGTATGATGAGCGAGAGGAGACTATGGTAGAGGCGAAGAAGACAGGGGATGGTGATAAGAACTGCAACGGGAAGCGGTTTAGACATGGTGGTTTTGCTACAAACAACAAAATGATGAAGATAGATGATCGTAGGGCGATGTCAAGCTCGGGGCTGAGAAAGTGCGATAAATGTAGAAGGGAGCATACCGGCGAGTGTAGGTTGGGATTTGACGTGTGCTTCAAGTGTGGGACAACTAGTCATATTGCTAGACACAGTAGGGTGCCGAGGTGTTATAGCTATGGTCAGGAGGGCCATGTGAGCAAGGACTATAAAAAGCCAAAGACCGAGAGTTCTGGGGCGAAGAAGAAGGCTGAAGACGAAGGGCAGCGGGCAAGTGCTAGAGCTTTTACGATGACCTGGGAGGAGGCCAGAGTGGACTCAGGTGGCCTACTTCACTGCAGTTGTAGCACCTCGCCACCCTACAATCCTTAGCAATGTGGCCAGGCTTCCGCACTTGAAACAACCATTTAATCCCAACCTGCACTCGCCAGTATGCTCTCTCCCACACTTACCGCACCTCGTCGTCCCTGAGCCTGCTTCAATCACTTGTCGATCATCAACCCTTGCCTTCTTGCTGTTTGGGGTGAAACCACCACGTCCAAACCATTTCCAGCTCCAGTTCCTATCACCACCACCCAGCTTCTTCACCTCAACCACCACCGACTCCTCTCTTTATCATATAGTCTACCCACAAGGTCTACCACTGACCGAAAGGTACCTGGTCAGGCAGCAATCAGATGCCTGTAGATGTCAGCCAGTAATCCTTGGATATACTTCTTGATCGTCCTTGACATCAGCGTCACTTGATCTTGTACCAGCCTCGCCATCTCATTAAACTTAGTGGTGTATTGCTAGTGTGTCATGGTGCCCGCCTGAAGCTATTAGAACTCTCTCTATCTTGTTGAGTTCCTGGTGAGGATATAATTCCTCAATTACCATCATCTTCAACTCTCCCCACCTCATCCTACTAATGGCCCTGCTTCCCTCGGCTTGGATAATATTGTCCCACCAACACAGAGCCGAGTCAATGAAAGAGTGAGTGGCAAACTTTACCTTCTGATCCTTCATGCATTCACTAATCTCTAACACTACCTCCATCTCTCTTACCCAGCGTTGAGCAGCAACAGCATTACCATTTCCATCGAACGTCGGGGGCTTGCATCTTTGAAATGCCCCATAGCTACAACCCCGGGAAGTTTCCTACACCGCTTCTTCCTCCCCCTCCTGACTCGAGACAACCGTCTTAGTCTCCAATTGTTCTCTTTCTCCTCCCCTAATGGTCTTCCTTTTTTCCTTCCTTTCCTTCTTTTCGTCCTCCCTCATAGCCTTAATCACTTCAGTCACCACAGATGTCATAATCGTCTGCATGACTTGATGACCTTCTCTACTACCCTCCTTCACCGAGGCCCTCAAGTTCGCACTCTCATCACCACCTTTTTGGTGATGGATCTCGGGCTCTTCATGTGTCTTCTCAGTAGTCTTATCCCTATTCCTCTTAACATGCGGTTCTGCACCACGTCCACCATGTACTCCACCCCTAGAAGCCTTAGAAAATCTACCTCTAGCTATCCTCTAATCACTATAAGATTTAAACACTAACACAGTCATTCAAGGTAATAGCTCAGTTTATGTTAAGTATAGTAAGTCCCTAATTACAGTGGCCAGTTGTGATTAGCCACTTACTTTACTCTTCACACCCCAAGCATTTACTATCCTGACTACATCAGTATCTAAGTCTACTATAAGCACATAATTAAATAGTACACGCACATAACTCCAGTTAACATTAGGAAAAGGAATACCTGATGGCACGCAGCTACTTGCGCTGGCATCTGTTTCCTTTAATCCCATTCTCAGTTTAAGATTAGGTTTTTGAAAATATTTTACCCAATTCACTTAAACTTTAGCTTTGATACCAACTTGTAAGGCCCCATTCCCGGAGACTTCATAGTTGGACAATCATCGCGTTATTATAGAATAATTAAAACATTACACATTTCATAAATTAAGCAACAGAATTACATTAACCAAAAACCATTTATTTCATTGAAAATACTGTTGTTAAGGAATACAACATAGTAAAAGTTACAAAAGCATCGCTAAATTGCATTACAAAACAACAATATCCTTAGGCGTGAATGGATGCCAATCTTGCCTTACCGAGTAGCCTCCCCGTGTGTCATCCTCAGCAAAATTACCTGCCAACTAAAAATACATAAAAGTCAGCGTTACTGAGTGAGTTTTAGTTTTAAAAGTATTAAAATACCTTTTGTGTTTTATATATGAAAATATACTTCTTAAATAAATTACTTTACTTTCGTATGTGAGCACACATCATACATACATTCACACAATGATCATTGTTCATTTTTGTAACGCCCGGAAATTTTGTCAGTTAAAAAGAAAAGAAAGAAAAAAAAAAGAAATAAGTTAAAGGAAAAAGAAAAGTATATTGAGGAAAAGTAAAATAAATAAAAGTGGAGGGGCTAAAAGTGCAAAAAGGAAAAAATATTATTATTATTCTGTTTAAAGTGGGCACGGTCGTTCACATCTTCTGCATTTCTCAACTGCTTGACATTTTAGAGAGAGAAAGCAGAAGTTCTTCGGTTCTAGAGAGAGAAAGCAGCCAAATTCAGTTAAGGTAAGTAAATTTAATATAATTGGTTCGGTTTTTATGGATTTTGACCATAAAACCGGTTTCTACATGCTCTTATGTGTTTATATGTGCTCGGGTATGCGTTTTTGGACATGTTTAGTTGTTAGAAGCTTCTGAAATGTTCAAGTCGAAGGAGTTAAGCTTGGAAACAGCTTAGGTGATTTTCTAGACCCCGTCTTTCACATGTTTTAAAATGTTTTGGGGGCTGAAATGTATTGAAAATGATTTTATAATTATTATGTGTGTAACCATACATAATTATGCATGTATAGTGATGATTTATAGTTGTTTATGTGATGTGCATGTTTAGAGAGATATTAATAAGCTTAGAATAGGATGATATGATGTTTGGGAATGAAAACATTTGTGAAACATGTTAAATAGAAGGTTCATGCGCCTATATAAGACTCATGCGCCTGAAATTTTGCCTTAGAAAAGATTAAGTATAGCCCATGCGCCCAAATAGTACGCCATGCGCCCAAATTATGCCTCAGAATAACTAAGTATAACCTGTGCGCCTGAACAGTAGTTCATGCGCCTAGAAAACTTGGTCAGACGCCCAAGTGTTTAGGTCAGGCATCCCAATGGTGCTCATGCGCCCAACTTTTTATTCAGGCGCCTAAGTATAGGCTCATGCGCCTGAATAGTTCATGCACCCAAAATTAGTGGAAAAATAGTTAAGTGTAGGGCCAAATGCCCGAATAGTGTTGATGCGCCCAAACAGGGCTCATGCGCCTGCATAGTTCCCATACGCCCAACACTTAGAAAATTTTTCTTGAATTTTAGGAACAACATAATAAATAGGGTTTGACCCTAGTTTGACTTTAGGGCTATAATTATCTATGTTATGCATGATTGTGATCTATTCCTATGGTCCATATTATATTATATTATATTGTGTGACTTTATATGGTATGCTTATGATCGTATACGTAAAGTATTATCATTAATAAAATTGAAAGATTAATGATGAAGACAAGTGGAACATAAAAGAATGAATGGAAGTCTTGCAAGCAAATGAAAGGAGGTGCATGACCATGTTGTCGTTAGCTCAACTGTGTGTAGTTTAGCTAACCCGAAGGATGCACACAGGGTTAGTCACTTAGACTGACAGGGACCCTTGTAGCATACCCTAGGTGACTGGGTCAGCTTAGTGCACAATGTTCATGGTCTATTTATAGACTACAGGCCCAAAATCAGTTTCATGCACAATGTTCGGGGTATTGCACAATGGTCCGAAAGAAAGTGAAAGATAATGATAAAAGTGTGAAATGAACGAATGCATACATTAATGAATGAAAGAAAGTATTACCTTGATGTATGTATGATGTGTGGTCACATATCAAAATAAAGGAGGTATTTTACAAACAGGGATATTTTCATATATCTATACAAGGTATTTTATTACTTTTAAAACTAGAACTCACTCAGCAACGCTGACTTTTATACATTTTCAGTTGGCAGGTAAATATTGCTGAGGATGGCACGAGGGTGAAGCTACTCGACGGGGCAAGACTGACATCCATTCATGCTTTGATGATATTGTTGTTTTGTAATGCATTTAAATAATCTTTTGTAACCAATGAACAACGATGTATTGCTTAACAACAGTAACTGTAAATTAAATGAATGGGCTTTTGTTAATAAAATTCCACTGCCATGTTTTATGAAATGTATACTATTATGTATGTTTAGTTCTATGATTGTCTAGCTGTAAGCGTCCCGGGAATGGGGCCTTATAAGTTAGTATCAAAGCTAAAGGTTAAGTGAATTGGGTAAAATATTTTCAAAAGCCTAATATTAAACTAAAAATGGAACGAATGGAGGGATGTCAGCCCGAGTAGCTACGTGTCATAAGGTATTTATTTTCATAATGTTAATCGGTATTATGTGCGTGTGCTATTTGACATATGTGCTTTTAGTAGGTTTAGATACTGAAGTAGTCAGGATAGGAAATACTTGGGGTGTGAAGAGTAAAGTAAGTGGCTAATCACAACTGGCCACTGTAATTAGGGACTTACTATACTCAACATAAACTAAGCTATTACCTTGAATGATCATGTTAGTGTTTGAATCTTATAGTGAGTAGAGATGGCTGCAGGTAGATCATCTAAGGCCTCTAGGGGTGGAGCACGTGGTGGAGTATAGGGAGGACGTGGTGCTGAACCGCATGTTACTAGGAACAAGGCTAAGATGGCTGAAAGGGCCCATGAGGAGCCCGAGATGCATCACCAGGAAGGTGGTGATGAGAGTGCGAACTTAAGGTCCTCGGTGAAAGAGGCGGTGGTAGAGGAAGTCCATCAAGTCATGTGGACGATCTTACCATCTGTAGTGACTGAAGTGATTAAAGCTGTAAGGGAGGATAAGAAGAAAAAGAGGAGAAGGACCACCGGAAGGGATGAAAGGGAGAGATTGGAGACTGAGATGATTGTCTCGAGTGAAAAGGAGGAGGAGGAAGCGGTGCAGGAAACTGCACGAGGATGTAACTATGGGGCATTTCAGAGATGCAGCCCCTGACTTTTGATGGGAACGATAATGCTTCTGCTGCTCACCAATAGGTGAGGGAGATAGAGGTGGTGCTTGATATCAGTGAGTGCCAAGAAGATCAGAAGGTGAAGTTTTCCACCCATTCGTAGGTGGACTCGGCCTTATGCTGGTGGGACAATATTATTCAGGCCGAGGGAAGCAGGGCCATTGGAAAGATGAGGTGGCCAGAACTGAAAAAGTTGGTAATTGAGGAGTTCTGTCCTCACAGGGAGTTGGACAAGATTGAGAGGGAGTTCCTGTAGCTGGAAGTGAGAACTATGAAGCATCAACAGTATACCACCAAATTCAATGAGATGGCAAGGCTGGTACCTGATTAGGTGACTCTGATATCAAGGAAGATTAAGAGATATGTCAAGGGGTTGTCGGCTGATATACGTAGGCATTTGATTGCTGCCCGACCAGGTACCTTTCGATTGGGTGTAGACCTGGCGGGTAGGTTGTATGATGAGCGAGAGGAGACTGTGGTGGAGGCGAAGAAGACAGGGGATGGTGATAAGAAATGCAATGGGAAGCGGTTTGGACATGGTGGTTACGCTCCAAACAACAAAATGATAAAGATGGATGATCGTAGGGCGACGTTAAGCTCGGGGCTGAGAAAGTGAGGTAAATGTAGAAGGGAGCATACCAGCGAGTGTAGGTTGGGATTCGACGTGTGCTTCAAGTGTGGGACGCCTAGTCACATTGCTAGACACTGTAGGGTGCCGAGGTGTTATAGCTCTGGTCAGGAGGGCCACGTGAGCAAGGACTATAAGAAGCCAAGGACCGAGAGTTCTGGGGTGAAGAAGAAGGCTGGAAACGAAGGGCAGAGGGCAAGTGCTAGAGCTTTTACGATGATCCGGGAGGAGGCCAGAGTGGACCCTGATGTCGTGTCAGGTATGTTTCTAGTAAACCAAACTTGTGCCTCTGTATTATTTGATTCTGGGGCTAGTAGGAGTTTTATTTCTACTACTTTTTGTGATAAGTTGTCTGTTAGTAGTAAAAGTAATAGTGAGCCATTCGATGTAGAAACTGCTATTGGTAACTCCACTAGAATTACTTATATAATAGAGGTCTGTGCCATAGAACTAGAAGGTCAAAGGTTTTCTACTAAACTACATGTGATGCCCCTATGTGGATTCGATGTGGTACTAGGGATGGATTGGTTAGGAACCTATGAGGGGAACATCGTGTGTCGCAAGAAGATGATTCGACTAGATACGCTCGATGGTAGTTCGGTGATGGTGTACGGTGATCACGTCACTACGGTTTCAAAGGTGATTTCGATGGCGGTAGCGGGAAAGTACATGAGACATGGATGTAGTGCCTACCTAGCCTACATAAAGGATGTGGACTCGATAGTACCACAGTTGTCCGATGTACCAGTGGCATGCAACTTCCCAGACGTGTTCCCAGAAGACTTACCAGGTGTGCCACCGGATCACGAGATTGAGTTTCAGATTGATCTAATACCCGGTGCACAACCCGTTGCCAAAGCACTGTATTGATTAGCTCCATCGAGATGAAGGAGCTCATGGTTCAACTGCAGGAGTTGATGGACAAAGGGTTCATTCGATCGAGTATCTCTCCATGGGGTGCTCCGGTCTTATTTGTGAAGAAGAAAGATGGTAGTATGCGGATGTGCATCGACTACCGAGAGCTGAATAAGTTGATGGTGAAAAATCTGTATCCGTTACCGAAGATTGACGACTTGTTTGATCAGTTGCAAGGTGCCAGTTGGTTCTCAAGGATAGATCTTCGATCTGGTTATCATAAGCTGAAGGTGAAGGAGCGGGATATCCCTAAGACAGCTTTTCGCACGCGTTATGGACACTAAGAGTTCCTCGTCATGTATTTTGGTCTAACTAACGTGCCAGTTGCCTTCATGGATTTAATGAACTGAGTATGTTGGCCCATGTTAGATAAATCAAAGATTGTGTTTATTGATGATATCCTAATTTATTCGAGAAGTGAGGAAGAACATGCAGGACACATACGCGAGGTGTTGGACACGCTTAGAAGAGAGAAGTTATATGCTAAATTCTCTAAGTGTGCTTTTTGGTTGCATGAGATGCAATTTTTAGGTCATGTTGTTGATGCTGAAGGATCATAGTGGACCCGACAAAGGTTGAGGCAGTAATGCAATGGAAGTCTCCAAAAATGCTATCCAAGATTCGTAGTTTCTTGGGTTTCGCAGGCTACTATAGAAGATTTATACAAGACTTTCCAAGATAGCCTCTCCTTTGACCAAGATGGCCCGCAAAGATGTGAAGTTTGAGTGGGGTCGGAATAGGAGGATGCTTTCAAGGAGTTGAAGACGAGATTGACTCAAGCTCCTATTTTAACGTTACCCGAAGGGAGTGTAGACTTACTGGTATATTCAGATGCTTCTTATTCGGGACTAGCTTGTGTGTTAATGCAACGTGGGAGGGTAATATCCTACGCATCCCGATAGTTGAAAACCCACGAGGTCAACTACTCTACCCATTATTTGGAGTTAGCAGTTGTGGTTTTTGCATTGAAGATTTGGAGGCACTACAGGTACAGGACGAAGTGCACCATCTTCACCGACCATAAGAGCTTGAAGTACTTCTTCGAGCAAAAGAATCTCAACATGAGACAGAGGAGATGGTTAGAGCTCATCAAGGATTATTACTGTGAGATACATTACCATCCGGGTAAGGCCAACGTCATGGCCGATGCCCTTAGCCGAAAGGAGAGCAAAGAGGAGGGGTATAAAGTGTAAATATGACAAAATAATAATATGTAAGGCCCCGTTCCCGGGCACCTCACAGTTGGTAATTCATCGCATCATAGATACATAATAATATGCATTTCATAAAACAATGCAGCGGAGTTAATATCAAAAGTCATCCATTTCATTAATAAAAGTTATTACAAAGCAATACACCCATAATTGTTATCAGTTACAAAAGATTATTTAACTACATTACAAATCAACAAATTTATTAATTATGAACGGATGTCAGTCTTGCACTGCGGAGTAGCTTTTCCCACGTGCCACCCTCAGCAATATTCACCTAGCAACTGAAAATGTATAAAAGTCAGCGTTGCTGAGTGAATTCTAGTTTTTAAAAGTATTAAAATACCTTGTATAAAACAGATATATATGAAAACACTCTTTTTCTTAAAATACTTCCTTTACTTTCGTACGTGAGTATACATCGTACATACAACAAGGTAATACTTTCTTTCTTTCTTTACTTTACTGTACGCATGTGTTTATTTCGTACTTCTAACATTATCTTTCACTGTTTATATGAAACAATGTGCAATACCCGAACTTTGTGCACGAAACTGGTGTTGCACATGTGGTCTATATATAGACCACGAACATTATGCATGAAGCTGTCCCAGTCACCTAGGGTATGCCACAAGGGTCCTGCCAACCTCAATGATTGACCCTTTGTACATCCTTCAGGGTAGCTAACCCGCATCACAGTTGAGCTAACGACAACATGGTCGTGCACCTCCTATATGCTTGCAAGACTTACATTATTTCAATTACGTTCCACTTTTCTTTATCATTAATCTTTCACTTTTGTTAA
>BJCO01364434.1:0-12696 GCA_018326465.1 Flaveria floridana
ACAAACACAAACATAATCAACGCTAGTCTGGACTATTGGGCGAACCTATAGGTTCGCCCTTAGGTTCGCTACAAAGAAAAACAACAAAAATACAAAAGATGATAACACCGACATGCTGGTGAGTCCAACCTACACAAGTCATCAAAAACCAACCACTTGCATTGTTATCTTGTTCTGTTCTTCTAAGTTTACTTGTGTTCTTAGCATCACCATAACCGGTTCTCCATTTGATCTGTTAAGTGTTCTAATACACTCTCCTCATTGTGTTGGTATGTTGTAAGTGCTAACCCTTCTACCGGTCTTGCAAACTTCCAACGCTAGTTAACTTCTTGCTCTTGAACAACAATCTTACTCACGGAAGCAAATTTGACTTCGGAAGTAAAATTTGCTTTAGAAGAATCACTTAAAGGGAACATAAGTGTTACCCTTCGGAAGACATTTATGCTTTGGAAGAAAATTAACTGTAACCAAAATCTTTTGGGCCCCACTCTTTAAAAAGGTGAAAGATTTTGTCAGTAAAAGAGGATGTCGTTGAATTATTTAAATGGATTTATCTTGCCGTCTAATCTTATTGAAACCGAAGCCATCTTATCAACATCAATGCCCCTTATCCGATAAGATTTTACCTCTATTTACACATAACCTTCGACCATCTCCGTTCTACTTACCATTACAGAATTTCCAAGCACTAATTTACAGAGCAAACTCCCAAATTTCCCCCAATTTCATTCATCGTCTTCACAATTCCTCCAAACATCCAGATAATCTGAAACCATGGCCCTTAATCCTCAACACAACTAGGTCGTGATCCTTGATTCCACTAAGGATGTCGACTTTGCCCCAATCATCCAGTTCCTTAACCAATCAATATACTTTACCGCCCTCACTATGAACCCCCTTGGTTACTCCAACCATATGGCCGACTTCTTGTCACATGCCAGGAGTGAAACCCATAATAATCAGAGGATTATACAGTCAATGATATGCGTCCAGGAACTGATCATCAGTGAGACCACCATCCGGGAGCATCTGGAGCTCCATGATACGGGTGCCCCTATTAACTTCCCCACTCAGATTTGGTAGACTCCTATCTCTAAATAGGCTACGGAGGTGATGTGCACAGGTCTACCGTTTATAAGAACAATTTCTCTTATAACTGGAAGTTCCTGCTACGCATTGTTCTTCATAGCCTATCTAACAAATCCAGGGGATGGGATCAAATCCCACACGACTTGGGGTGCCTGTTCCATGGAATGGTGAGAAACCTTCAGTTCAATTACTCACAGTTTGTGCTGCTAAACTTGATCAGCAACATCAACCAGGATTCCTTCTATATGTATCCCAGGTACATACAACATATTATAAACTATGAACTGGACCAGGATAAGCTTTATAATGCCCACACTCTTCAAGTTCCTCAAATGAAACCTACAGTCTTCAAAACTTTGAAGAAGGTTTCAACTCATTTCACTTGAAGATTCACTAATCTTCTTCCTAGTATGTTTGAGCCAATGGCTCATCGTGACATCTCTGCAGTCTCCACAGTCTCAACCAGACGAGCCCACAACCCTAGCCTCAAGCCCTTAGGATGAGTCTCAATATTCTCCTGAGCAGCCAAAAAGGGACAACCATATCATGGAATCGATTGCTTATGCAAGAGAATCTTTAGGTGCTGACCAAGGTCTCGGGTCAATAGATATACAAGTTACATCCTTTCTTGACCTTTTTACCCGTCCTGATGAGGATATCATACTCCATATGGGCAGTGAAGTTGATCCATCTCACCACTCTCAAGATCAACAGAGCCCTTTGGAGCCTCTGATATTCAGCCCCCATCAGGGAGCCAGTACTGAGGTGACTCCCATAGATGTGGAGGGGACTCATATGGATAAAGCTACCACTACTAAAAGTGCTTCATTAGCCTCTCAGGGCAGTGGTAACATGACTCGGCCTTTATCCATGACAACTCTGCATCTCAGTGTTTCCGAAAGGCACATTGAATTGCAGAGGAACCCTGGGTGCCAAGAAGCCATATCAGGTAGTGCTAAAGGAACATACTCGGTATGTTATCCCATCTCCCCATGATTCCTCATAAGAGGATGAGGGTAGTTTGCAACACACTATTAAGTATCTACTCTCCAAAATCTCAAACCTTCAATCCAAGGTTAAGATTTTGGAAAGTAGATCTGCCACTCAATAACTTGAGATTAACACTCTCAAGGCCCAACTAGTTGAGACACAGATAGAGAGATCTGTTAGACATGTACACACTCAGGTCTCCACAAGCTCTTCCTCAAGCTCATCTGACTCTCAAGATGATGCTACCAAAAAGGGGGAGAGTTTGTAGGGACGAAGAACTGATGAGTAGACTTTTGCTCACTTTTTGGAGCAGTTGTTAACTCAGAAGGAGATGTTTGTTCACTCTTTGGAACAGACATCAACTCCCATGGAGCAATCATTGCCACTACCTCTCCCTTTGGAGTCACTTTTTCACACCCACATATCATAACTCCCATATTTCCCCCACCTTCTTCAATTCAAATAGATTCCAGGATTCTCATCAATTTCCTAAATTTCTTGAACCAATTTCTGATGAGATCCTCATTTGAATATCCCCTACCAGATGTCACTCTAACATACTTTAGAGCTGAGGAGCTTTAAAGGCTAACAACACCTCCTACCTCTAAGAAAGATTTTGGTCAACTTAAGGGGAGTGTGGAACCCGAGATTCACTTCAATGGAAAAGCACAAACTGATGACCCAGCATCTGACTTGGAAGGGACAGGAAGTGTTGTTGCTTCCGAAGAGGAAGTTAAAACTTCCAAAGTTGGTTTACCATTTAATTCTGATTCCACTAAGGATACTTCCGAAGCTAAGGAAACATCTTCCGAAGCTGAAATTAAGGCTGTGGAAGTAATAGTAAACCTATCCACCACCATTTCAACTCTGTCACCAACTCAAACTCCACTCAGCCAACCTGAAACCTCCAGGATAGAGTCTCCAAAAGCTTTAGCTTCCTCTGACTATAAAGGAAAGAGGAAGACAACAACTAAAAAGCTTGAGGAGGAGGAAGGTTGGACAAACTCAATAGGAAAGGGCAATCTATCTCTGAGAAGCTATTGGCTGCTAGTAGAAAGGCATCAACGACTGCTTAAGAGTAGATTGATAACCAAAGAAGAGTGAAGGTCATAGACAGGCTCATCAGTATGGGAGTAAAGAGTGAAGAAATGTTCTTACTTCCATATGATGAGCTTGTAAAACTGGAGAAGGAAACCTTGCTGCAAAATGAAAGAAAGGAACCAGCAACGTTGGCTAAGGAAGAGGAAAGGAGGAAGAAGAAGGAGAAGGACAGAGAGAAGGCAAAGGCCAAGGAGATAGTAGAGAAAATAACCTTTCTCTGCTCTAGGGGATTCAAGGAAGAAGAGTTGGCCCCTCATGATTTAGATACCATCTTGTTTTCTTCAAACAAGAACAAAAAAAGATCATGAAGGAGAGAAAGAGGGCAACTAGAGAAAAGGTGAAGGAGAAGAAGAGAAAGGAGGAGGAGGCTGAGAATGTTGCTGCCAAACAGGCTAAGGATAAGGAACAGATGAAATCATACCTCAAAGCCCATGGCTTCTCAGCCAGGCAGGTTTCCTCTATGGTAGAAAAGACTCTCTAACGACATATTAGTGAAATCAAGGCTGATATTTGTTCGGGGATCTGGCAGGAGGTGCCCTGGAAACCAAGTACTCAGAGGGTGGTCCCAAAACCAAAGCCATCACCCAAACCTAAGCCTACTCTCAAACCAAGACAGACAACCTTACCCCAAACCACTGAACCACCTACACCTTTCCCTTTCCCTTTCCCTATTTAGCATGAACCCACTGATGAACCCTATACCCCAGAACCAGCCCCTTCAGCCACCTTAAAACCTGAACCAACTACCTCACCACCATCACCACCTATCCTAAAACCTAAAACCAAACCCAAAACAAAACAATCACCCAAACCCAAACCTCCTACTCAAGCCAAACCCTCAATCTAATCATCCTCTTAATCATCCAGGCCCCTGACCGTGAGGGAGTATGAGGTGATCCAGGAAAGGCTCGACCACTGCACAAGGTTGAGTTCTATATCTTTGGAAGACAATCTGATAGAATTAAAATTCATTGACAATTCTATCAGCCTTCTCTCAAGAGAAGCTTTCCTTAATCTTCCCACTGGAACTCTAGACCAGGCTCTCATTCTTCTCACTCTTAACCAAGGTGTTCTAACTAATAAGGAGAAGAATCTAAAGAGAAAACTGGTGACTCTACTGGACCCTAGGAAGGTAGATGACTTCCCTACCACTCCCTAAGTTCCTAGGAGCTCCATAGTCCAGTGGAGGTTTGATGAACCTTCAAGAAGCTTCAGGCTGGTAAGGGAGAATGGTATGATCAACATATGGGACACAGCCAACTGCTACACAGCAGTAGATTTGATCTTTCTGAATTAGCAGACATACCTTTCTCCAATCCCTCAATTTCTCCTATTGCTTCTCTCACCAGAAATCACATAAGAAATATGAGAGAAGCAAAGATGAAGAAAAGAGAACATGCAATAAAGGAGGCAGCCCTCATCAAAGGGAAGACATTTCTCCAAATGGTCCAAGGACCAGCCTCTCAACCTATTGTTAGATGGGTATATGACTCCAACACCCATCAACTAACTCTTTATAGGGGGGACTACCACCGGATTCATGTTGTCCAAAGTAATAGACTTAATTTGTTATCTGAGGAAGAACTGAATCAAATCCTCACCATTGCCATAAAAGAAAACAAAGAAAAGAGTGCAGACTTTCTGGCGTTGGTGAGGGAAAAACTAAAGAAGAAGTATAAGTAAATGTTATGGTAGCATCAGCCTAGGGGGGGGTTTGTTGGGGCTGATAAGGCTGGTGCAACCAAAACAAACACTTAAACTTAATTTTGGTACAATGTATGAAGGACTTTCGAAGACAAAGCTGCAATTCCGAAGCCAAGAGTAGAAGAACTTTTGAAGAGAAACATAGTCTTCCGAGACTAAGTTTACTCTTTCGAAGTATAAAGAAGACAAAGACTAGAAGTAGCTGATTCGAAGGAGTTGTTCCTTCCGAAGCCAAAGTACCTTCGGAAAACTTTATGTATTCGGAAGTATACTTACCTTCGGAAGTAACAACTGTGAAAGGTGGATAAAGTAAGGTATCTGTCAGTCAACTGCTACACTGACAGACTGCATGGAACTTTTTCATTTAGGTATGTTTGACCTTACTTTATCCACTACTCATCCATCATAGATTAGTACAGTTACCATACTTAGTTGGTGACAAAAGGTAAGTCATGGACTTGTCATGACTACCTAATACTAGGATAACACTTTATCTTAGTTTACATACTTCTAGCATCTGTAGTATTTTGTCTAGATGTATTTTCTAGCTAGTTTTCTAAGTATAACCAGCTGTAGATAGTAGTATATATAGTTCTCATTGTAAGCTCATTAGAGCATGCTTGTAAGAATCTTGTAATCTTTGAGTTGAGAATTAATATATACAAGTATCTTGAAAAACTTATTCTTGTGTCTTGCTTACTTAATATACTACTATCAACTCTTAGAAGATTATGCTTCATCATTTGAGTGAAATCAAGTGAGTTTAAGAGAGAACCATTGTGTTAAGTGACTTGTAACGATCCTGCAACTTGTCATCAAGAACAAGGCAAAACTGGTCGTCCAAGGGTATACTCAAGAGGAAAGGATTGACTACACAGATGTTTTTTCTCTTATAGAAAGACTTGAATCTGTAAGAATATTCCTTACTTTTGCTGCATCAAAGGATTTCAAAATCTACTAATTTGATTTCAAGTGTGCTTTTCATTATAGGGTGATTGATGAAGAAGTCTATGTCTGTCAACCACCTGGATTTGTAGATCCAGATCATCCTGATTATGTTTACAAACTTGTGAAAGATCTTTATGGGAAACATCAAGCACCAAGGAAGTGGTATAAGACACTTTTCACAGTACCTGCTTCAACATGGTTATTAAAGAGATATTATTGACAGCACACTATTCATCAAAAGGACAAGGAATGACTTGATGTTTGTTCAAGTTTATATTGATAATATTATCTTTGGGGCAACTAATGAAAAGCTATACAAAGAGTTTGAGAAGCTGATTAAGAATAGGTTTGAAATGAGTGTCATAATGACATCTTCATAAACTAGTCAAAGCATGTACAAGACATACTAAACTGATTTTATCTAACTGATTGAAAGGTTGCTATGACTCTTATAGCCCGAAACCACTCCCTAGGACCTGATCTTGAGGGGGAGTATGTGGATGAATATCAATACAGGGCTATGATTAGGTCTCTTATGTAACTAATAGCCATCAGGTCCGATATTATGTTTGTTACATGTATATGTGCAAGATATCAAGCCAACCCTAATATGTCACACCTAGTTGTTGTCAAGAGGATTCTTAGATATCTTAAAGGAGCTCCTAAACTAGGACTTTGGTATCCAAAGAATTCTGACTTCAATCTGTATACATATAAAGATAGTGGCTATGGTGGCTGCAATATGACTTGCAAGTCTATATCTGGGGGTTGTCAGTTCCTTGGTGGAAGGATGGTATCTTGGTAATGCAAGAAGCAATCTTGTGTATATGAATCAACCACTGAAGCTGAATACATTGCTGCTGCAAGATATTATGCTCAAGTGCTTTGGATTTAGAATCAGATGCAAGGTTAGGGATTCAACTTTAGGAAGACTACTATCCACATAGACAGTAATAGTGTTATCTCCATTACAGAGAATCCAGTGCAGCCCTCAAAGACAAAGCATGTCAACATTTGGTATCATTTGATCAGAGATAATTTTGAAAACGGATTGATTAGACTAATCAAAGTTAACACAAATGAACAATATGCTGATCTATTCATAAAAGCATTTGATGAAAAGAGATTTAAATATCTTGTATCAGATATTAGGATAATTAACTGTGAATAGATTTTCTTAAATTAATTTCAAAATTGTTTTCAAAAGTGTGTATATTTTCTGTTGTCTAATTTATCACTCATATAAGCCCTGTTTATCTGGGAATAAATTTTTTAAAGTATTTATTCCTTGGAATTTTAAGAAGTATGGACAGCTTTTCTCTCGAAAGAAATTGATTTGACTTCAGAAGAACACTATGTTTTCAGAACTAATAACTACTTACTAACGGATTTAGCTTTGGAAGAAATTCTGACATATCTTTCGAATCTTAAGTCTGCTTTTAAGTACTTATATGTTTTGAATGATAAATTTCTTCCGAAAGCAATTAAGTCTTGAAAGTTTTATTTTCTTTTTTAGAATAACTTCTTAAGCTTAATATCTTCCAAAACCAAATCTATCTCAAAAGCAAATTTACTCCAAGTATATTTTATTCCGAAGCACTTCTTCTCAAACTAAGTAATATCTTTCGAAGTCAATTTAGCTTCGGAAGCTTTCTTTAAGCTTCCGAAGACAAATTACCTTCAGAAGATTTTTAAACTTCTAATATAACTATCTTTTTGGGCACTTTTTCAGAGGTCAGATTGAAATCTAGGTTTCAATGTTAATCTTTTACAATAACTTTGTCTCAAATCGAAGCATATAAATAGCCTTTCCAACGGGTCTCACTCTCTCCTATTCTTCTTCGTCTGCATCTTTCAAGCTATAAAATATCCACAAACCCTCGTTATTCTTCCAATCTCTTTTCCAAAAGCTTCATAAATGGCCAACATTGAACCCTAAAACCAGCCATCCTTTATCATGCATTTACACAGACAACACAACCAAGTGGCTCTGTTATCTGCTGAAAAACACCATCATTTTCAGAGATTTACCGCTTTCTTTCAGACTCTTCCTACCTTATTGCCCTTATCATTGACCCTCCACTATATGAAGATCAACTTTTTGAGTTTTGGAGGTTAAGAAGTCATCATGGACAGTAAGAAGGCACTCTTTGTCTCAGTGTAGGGGAGGACAGTTTTTATCACTCCAGCAATCATAAACCAACACCTGCAGCTGGATGATGAAGATGGTTAGTTGTCCTTCACCAAGAAGGCAGGTAATGGATCATTCCAGTAAATGGGCTATGAAGGTGATTACTCAGTCAAAACCTTCAAGAAGAGAAATGTCTGTCATAATGGAAATATCTCCTCCATATGGTTACTCACTCATTATCCAACAAGCATAGAGCATGGGACCAAGTTCCAGAATATATTTCCTACATAGTCCATGGAATTATCTAGGGGAACAAGTTCAGGTACTCTTAGTTTGTCAATACAATTTTACTTGCTAACTTAGATTCCATTAAATATGACATGTTTCCTAGATATGTCCAGCACATTCTCAACTGTGAACTAGGCTCACGGTTGAGGGGAACAAGCAATATTCTAAAGTTAGGACAGATGAAGTTTGACATCTTGAAAATAATGAGGAAAACCACTGTTGGTTTTTCTAGGATAGAAACAACCCTTGTCCTAAAAAAGTTAGAGCACCTGCTTAATATGAAGAATTGGTAATCCCAGCCAATATTGAACCCACACCTCTTCACCACCACCCACACAACCTCAAATCACCATCACCTACATAAGAAAATCCAAATGAACCCATGTTCAATCTATTCAGATTAAGCAGGCCCCCATATACTCACCCATACATGAGCAAGTGGAAATAAGAGCTCCCACTTCTTCAAAGGAGCATACCACTCCCATTCCTTTTAGTATCAGTACTAAGGTTCCTCATGCTCTGCTTGATGAGCTCACAACCCTAGCCTTAAAACATTATCTTGAGTCTCAACACTCAAATGATCAACCTTCAGGGGAAAGCTACCATCCCTAGCAATTAGATCTCAACCAACCAATTCCTAACCTTGAATTTTATAATGATAAAGATGTTGGATTCTATAAGTACCATGAATCTCTCTACTCCTCCCCTGCTCAAGGATAGATGAGTGTTCATTACACTTCCATATCTAGCCTGCATCATCCACCCATGACTGAGGTGGACCTCATTAACATGTTTAAGAGGTCCATATGGAAGTGGCTCTTATTTTTACAAGTGATTAAATCATTCTGACCTCAACCAAGACAACCTAGTCTCTTGACACTTCTTATGAAGCCATTATCCAGAAACTAAGAACAAATATCTGGTGGTCAGAGGGATGACTTTGGTTATGTACTCTCATCCCCCCATGATTCTTCTGATAAAGATGAGAGGAGCATGAAATAAAAGGCATGAAAATTGACGGATACATGTACATATCTTGTTTCTAAGGTTAGTCACCTAGAATCTCAGGTGGCTACCTTATAAAGGAAGGTGTTTAATCAATAACTTGAGATCATAGATCTCAAGGGTAAGCTAATTGAGAGGCCTACTAGGCATGCTCAACAATGATCACAAGAACCTATGAATATGGTGGACCTAACCTCCAGCTCACTTATGCAAGTAAGTGATGCTATAAAAAAGGAGGAGAAAGTCTCTATAATTATAAAACATGGTAGCACCGTCCAGAGAGTGAAAATTAAGGATTCACCACCCTCACTTACAATTGTCCAGACTTAACAACCTACTTTGGCCTATATCAATATGGATGTCATCCTTAAAGTATATTTGAGGAGGGTTTTATACCAAGGCCATATCACCTTTATCAAATCCTACTGACAATCCAACCATTTAATAGGGTATGATATTGATTGAAGGGCTGTGGTGCTTTCTAGATTCCAAGGTTAACAAGAAGTCTTCAATATCTATAACCTGGAATTCTAGAAAAGCTTTCCTCTGCTAATCCTGAAGATATGTATGAGGTAGAAGCTGTAGTTGTAGAAAAAGACACTCAAGTATATAAGGAAAAGGATAGACAGAACATGATTAACTACTTGAATGCCACAGGTTTCTACCAGGCAAAAGCTTTACTCTCTCTATCTTATGAATATAGAGTTTGAGTATTTTAAGTAGCTAGAACAAGAAGCCATTAAAGAAACAAAAGCTGGTAAGAGAAAGATGTGGAAGGAAGCTCAAGTATCAATGGCCATGATCAATGCTAACAAGAAGAAGTCTGAAGACAGAAAAAAGATGTTCAGCTTCTTGAAGTTGTATGGGTTCCCCGAGAGGAGGTTTGGTCCCATGTCTCTATCTACAATGGATAAGCATATCAGGGTGATCAAGTAGAAGATCAAGAGGGGTGAGCTTCAAGACTTGCATTCTTAACCAAGTCAAGCTGCACCTAAAGCTGAGGTCAAGGTTGAACCCAACTAGACAACAGAATGAAGACCTACTACTAATTCACAGCCAGCTTTACTTCTAACCCACAGTAAGGTCCTGAAATTTCTTCTAAACATATAAAGGGGAAGGACAAACTGAGAAGGAAAAAGAAAGACAAGGTGATCAAGACTAACCTCTTAGTTAAAGTATATAAAAAGGAAAAGGATGGCCATTAGAAGAGACTTGAATTTAAGAAGAAGAAGAAGTATAAGGAAACCACCTCTACATCTTAGGATGACTCAAAACATCCTGAGGGTGAACCAAAAGAGGCTGCTGAACCAACTCCCTTAAATGTAGAACCTCTAGCTGTTGAGAGACCCATCATGTCTTAGGTGTATTCTCCAAATCTGGACAGATGATATGTCACAAGAGATCAAGGAGGTCAACAAGTATTCTTCTGGCAGAACATACTTGAAATGCCTGAGAATATTCTCTTAGACACAAGGAGATACTATGAAATCCTGCAGACTCTAGACCAGATGATGAAGAGAGGAATGGCTCTAATTCTAATGATGGATGTAAACAAGTGAAAGATAAATATTCATAGTAATCTTCAAGTGTTGATAGCATCAACCTTGGGGGGTTTGTAAGGTCAAGATAATCATCTTAGAGGCTAATGCTAACCAAAGATCTCTCAACATGCACTAAAGTACAAGGAAGTACTTCGGAAGATTTGACAATGTACAAAGAAAAATAATTAAGTGTCAAATCTTCCAAAGACAAAGACAAAAATCTTCCAAAGCCAAAAGTAAAATCTTTCGAAGCTTAAATATTGAACGCTTCTGAAGACTAAGAAGAAATGTGTCTACTGACATACTTTTGACAAAAGCAGAAAACCTTTTCGCTATCAGCTCTGAAGACATACCAACTTATATAAGTTAGCGATTACTTTTTTACTTTTGTTAACTATACATTAGGGTTTTTCTGTAACTTCCTACTTTTATACTTTTATCTTTATTATAATACAATAGGATGTGAGTTATAGCATGTTATAGTCACATGTCAAAAGACAATCTGCATTTTAATTTTACATTGATCTTGTTGTCTAGATTAGTGTCTAGCTGACCTTTAAAGTATAGCCAACTGTAGGATATGTAGTATAAAGTATCTCATGTATTAGTCTTTAGGACTAAACTTTATAACACTTGTAAAACACTTGATAACAATATATATCATTCTTGAAAAACCAATCTTTGTGAGTGTTTCTTACTTGTTATTCATTATTTCCTTGCATGGTTCCCTATTTGATCTAGTAAGTATGATTAGTCGATAATCTCCAACAGTGAAATTGTTGTGAACCATTAACCGGTCCTTCATAATGTGTTAATACTAAGATACCTTACATGTCGAACAGGTTAAAGTGTTGACATGATGTTTTTCTTTTTTAAATATTGTTCATCTGGAATTAACTATTTCACCATTATTTTTTAAAACTTATAATGTCTAATATAACGTAACGTAATATTTTTCTCATTGTTTTTTATACATTATATAAATTTCTTGTTATCTATATTATGTTTAACGATATAAAGTACACAACGATATTATTTCATCAGTTCTTTTTAAAAGTCGCAGTGTTTAAGATAATTTAATGATGATCAGAGAGCATAATGAGATATTTTATCATTTTATTTAATGTTTTGTATCAGTTTATGTTATTTTATCATTATTTTTAATAAACTGCACTAAAGATAAAAAGACGAGCAAAAATCATTTGAGCTTAAATATGTAAAGAAACTATTATCTTTTACATGACGATATTATACTCGTTTTAAAGATAACAAACATTTATTTTTCATGATGAATTTTTTATAATTAAAAAAATTAATGTCATATATAAAATCTATAAACCTTTAAAAATTGGGAAAACTTGAAAAAATATTAACAAAAGTGGCTATACCTAGAATACCTTTCTAACAAACTTATTTCAATTAATCTCAACCATTAATTAAGAAGATTGATAATTGAGATTACTTATTTTATATTTTACATTAAAAACTCTTTTTGTTTAAAATTTTCCTTATTATTATTGAAAAAAAAAAGTTTACCTCCAAAAAAGAAAGACAAACCAAGTTCCCAAAACTAGCAAAAAGTCATCACGTGACAGGTTCTAATTAGAATAAACTAGGAGTTATACCCCCGCTACTCGACGTGATAATGGTTTTTTTAACTTTGGAGATCAAGATAACATGTTAGCTAAGGGGTTGTTTGTTTATGTCTGACCGGGCTGACCCGTATGACTCGGTTAGCGGGTCAGCCCGTTTGATACTCGCGTGGAGCCAGCTGACCGGGTTATTTCTTCTGACCCAAACCTGAAAAAATGAGTTGTTGGCCTAAAATCTCCACCTCCTTCTCTCTATTGCACACCACCAACACCCAAATCCGAAGCCCTACGCTCGATCGGCCACCTC
>BJCO01364437.1:0-10544 GCA_018326465.1 Flaveria floridana
GAAAACAATCAAGAGTTTAAATATATGTACAAATATACAAGAAAATTTCTAGGCGCATGACAACTGTTTACGCGCATGACAACTGTTTGGACGTCTGGGACTTAGGCACATGACAACTGTGTGGGCGCATGAGCACTACAGAAACGGCTAAGACTTAGCCGCGTGGGCACTGTCCAAGTGCATGGGCACTGTTCAGGCGCATGGGCACTGTTCAGGCGTATGCCTTTGAAAAATTTCACAATCTTTCGTATAAGTCCCTGACTTATCGTAGGGTCGAGGAGGGGTTATTACATTCTCCCACCCTTTAGAATATTTCATCCCGAAATTATGGCTTCTGTTAAGCTTCTGGATGGTTGGGTTTGAAGAGGTATGGGTATTCACTTCTCATTTCATCTTCACGCTCCCATGTAAACTCATGTCCTCGTTTAGAGTTCCACCTTACTTTCACCTTGCGTATGCGACTTTGCCTAAGTTTTTGGACCAATCGATCAGTAATCTCTATGGGTTCCTCAAAAAAATTTAGTTTGTCATTTATTCTTGCTTCTTTCAATGGCAATTCTAAATCTTTGTCTACTAGACACTTCTTCAAATTTGATACATGAAAAGTGTTATGTGTGTAGCTCAGCTCCTCGGGCAGTCTGAGCTGGAATGCTACCGGACCAATTCTTGCCAGTATTTCAAATGGTCTAATATATCTTGGGCCTAGCTTTCCCTTCTTGCCAAATCTCACAGCTCCTTTCCATGGTGCGACCTTCAATATTACTTTATCACCCATTTGGAATTCAAGAGGTTTTCGTCTTCTGTTAGCATACTTCTTTTGACGGTCTCTGGCTGTTTTCAGTCGTTCTTTAATCTTAGCTATTTTCTCAATGGTCTTCATTACGATGTCGGGTCCCATCACTTGGCTATCACCTATCTCATTCCAACTTAGTGGTGACTGACATTTCCTGCCGTATAAGGCTTCGTATGGGGCGGCTTTTATGCTTGTGTGGTAACAATTATTATAGGAGAATTCCACTAGGGGAAGGTGGTGATCCCAGCTTCCACCAAAGTCAATACCACAATACCACCCCCACACTCTTTCATTTGCATCCAACCATCGTTCAAACTCTCCTCTCACTCTCTTAACTCTCTCTCGGTTCTTCTAAGCAGAAACACACACCACACCACAAATTCTCTCCATTTCCAGCCACATCTTCGAAGAACAACAACAAAACAAGCATCAACCAAGCTCAAACAAGCAAGAAAGTGACATTTTGTGAGCATTTGGTGCACGTTTCATCGGGTTCGACATCTCCAGCCTTGGTTTGATATTCAACAACTCTCAAACTCTCAAACTCTTCCCAAACTCATGGAACACCCAAAGTGCAAACAACCTTATTATAATACCCCGAGCATATTTTTTGGTATATCAAAATTAATATTATATAAAATAGTAAAGATAATTTAATTAAAATAAATAAATCCCATATAAGAATTAATATGCACTCACTCATATATCCTCATATATGATATAATTAAGAATTTATCATAAGATTAAATAATGGAATCAAGTTGGGGAGCCACTTCCATATGCACGTGGGTTACTAACGAAATCCGCATATACTCCGATCATAACAAATTCGACGTGATATTTTTCTCTTATCATCTGCAACAAACTCACGTAGTATCTGGATTTCAACTTCTCAAATCATGTTACAATTGATCCATATATACTCTTCGATCATACATTTACCCCATGAAAACCTTGATCGCACAAACTACCGGTTTCATTCTTTACTCCCGTTCGAGCTGGCCGTCGTTGCACCACGATCACACAACTAAAACTAACAGCCCCTCTGCTGATCAGACCTTGTCGACGTATCACCGATTGCCACCGACGAGGACCGTGAAACCACGGTTGGGAATTATACGCGTTCGAATCTTTCGATTCTACTCTGATTCGAGCTGCCTGGTAATGTGTCGTGCCTCCTTTTTTAATCATGATCTGTAGTGTTTTGTTTTGAAGTTGGTCATTTTCTTTTCCAACAACATATGCAGCCACCGTCATTCGTTATTTTCATCGTTGCTGCCTCACCTTTGCTCGTTATAAATCACTAATTTCGGGACCGTATCGCTTGGCGAGTGAGGTAACAAGTCTGATTACTTAATGTTGTTCATGAGTTTCCTAAATAAAATTATGTGTCCTTAATATTGTTCTGGCAACTTGAGAAATTGGAATCAGCATACTAATAATTCGATACAAGCATGAATTTCTTGTCTATCGTCTATCGGTTCCGGTTCCGGTTGTTGACATAAATTACAAGTAGTATGGAAATTTAAAAGATTAGAACTTTGATAATTAAAATCCAAATAAGTTGATGAAACGTGTTAATGATTATCTTGCCTCCAATGGTTCGTTTGACATCCGCACACTGTATCTGCTTATGCCTTGGCACCATGCACATGTTAATTGATTCTTCCCGTAGTTACCTGTTAGCGTAACTCATATGTGTACATATATATTTATTTAATCATTAAAATAAAATAAACACAATTAATGGTCAAATGAACAAGTGGAAGAAATAAATAAATAAATAAATAAATATGTATATAAATAAGAAGAAATCAAACAGGAGACATTAACATACATTAATATGTTTATACAACTCAAGATATAATTAAGTTTATGGTTAGACTTTTCTTTTATTGTTTTCATAAAAGTTTATGTTTACCAGTGTTTATATTAAATAACGTAAGATAAGAACTAATACTTTCAAAGATCTTTGTTGCCAGAACAATTTTCAGTTAACTAATAAGACGATGTAATTGTAAGTTTCGTAAATCTCATTCAAGACGAATAAAATGCAGATTTTCAAATGAGTTAAGTACATCACGAATTGGATTAATTTGTTTTGCTAGATAAGGTACGGATTCTTGGTTCTTTTTTATCTTAGTATAAATCTTATTCTTTACGTTACTTTGTAGTGCGGATTTCCGACACCTTGGTTCCGCTGATATGACTCGTTTGGCCTTTGGCATTTTACTAGTCATCTTGCATTATTTATTTAGTTGTGCCCTGACTCACTTGTCTCATTAGTTGTATTATTGAGACTTGTAGCATGCAATAGACTTTTATAATTTGTACTCATTATTGCATGCTCCCGTAAATAATAAGATGAAACTTATTGATACGTTATAGTTATACTTCTATTTGATTTAGTACTCTGTTTGTTGATCTAGGTAGGTTGGACTCACCTAGATTAGATTAGCTTATTTTGTCTTATACGTAATAGGTCTTATGTTAGATGATTTACATATATGTAAGTAATGTCTAGTTAGGTTTATCTTTGTTTCGCAATGACCCAGCGAAACTACGAGCGAATCTATAGATTCGCTCGTAGTCAGCTGATAATGGTCACCCGGTGAAACTGTTGTTCGCTGCCAGGTGAACTTACATTTCTGGTCATGGTAGTTTCGCTCCAGCGAAACTACCAGCGAATTTAGCACTGTTTATATATTTGCAACTCTTGTAACTTTGGGAGCAAGTTTTGCCAAACCTTAATCGAAATACACTTTTGCATTAATGTTTTCATGGCACTTCTGGGCTGGAATTGTATTAGTTTCATATCATTGTGCCTTTATTTTTTAGTATTGTTTGAGTTTGGATCATATGGCTTTATTTTGAAAATCATTTATATATTTTGCTCTGTTGATTCAATTTCTGTGGGATGTCATGTTGATTATTATTCATTAGCACTGAAATCGATCACCAATTGACCAACAATATGGTATCAGAGCCATTTTGGATCAAAATGCATTGAAGAATTGAAGAAATTGTTGCTGATTTTTGAAGATGTTCATCAATTTTTAGATAGAGAAACTGGGGTTCTAGAGAGAGAAAGTAGATCAGAGTTCAAATTTCTACAAATTCAACATCAACAACATCAGATCTATCACTATAATCAACATATTTTGAATCTACATCATTGTTTGTACAAGAAAAATCAATGAAAAACTTCAGATCTGAAAGTTTCTCTCACACACACTAGTGTGTGTGTTCTTGGTGTTCTTGACAGCCTTGAAAACCTTCAAATCTTCATCCGGTGAAACTAGCATCATTCTGAACGAAAGTTCAAAGTTTCCGGTGAAATTAAAGCAGAAACTAGCAGTTTCGCACGTTTTCCGGCGAAACTGTACTTTTCCGGCGAAACTGCAACTCCGGCGAAACTAAGGTTTTCCTGCGAATCTTCCGGCGAAACTACCTTTCCAGCAAATCTACACCCGTGAAATTACCATTTGTTATTTCTTTGCTTGCACCAACAAACAAAATTAAAACCAAACAATAACCCAATCATAACCACAAACCACAAACCACCACTATCTGCGACCGCGAAATTACACAGCCAAACCACAACCATAAATCACCTACGAAATTACACAGCCAAACCCAAATCAAAACCCCAAACCTTGACCACGTCGGTCACATACCCACCGCCACTCTAACCATCTACGACCGCAACCCCCATATTCCCCATAGCCACCCCTCCGGTCGACCACTGAACCTCCCCATCCTGCAACTGCTCCCGCAACCATCCCCTTACCACCTGCACCCTCGTGACCAAAACCCTACCCGTCGCTGCTCTATCCACCTGCGACCGCAACTCCCACATCACCACAACCACCCCTAACTCCGCCGAACCACCATAACCCGCACCCACACACCGACCCCTATCAAACTAAAAAGAGAAAAAGGTATGCTAAAGAAAAAGAGTATAACTTTGAGAAGGAGATTGAGGAAGCCATGCAAGAAGTGAGAGCTGAGAAGGAGAGTAGAACAAAGAAAAGAGCTGAAGAAAGTAGTCATGCTGAAGCCTCAAAGAGGAGAACAAAACACAAGCATCCGGCATTCACAGAAAATCCACCAAGAATAGATGCCAGATCTGAACTTGACCAAGATGTGGTTAGAAACGTCAGTGCTTCAGTGGCCAATGAACTGAGCATGATGAAAACCAAACTGATAAACCAGGAGTTGAGGGAGAAAACAAAGGATGATATGATTGAAGGCTTAACAAAGATGTCGTTGGATCAACAAGAGCTAAGACATTTTTCAAGGAAGTAAATTCTCTAAAGGAAACGGCTGGCCTACCAGATGTAAGATCTGAAGACGAACTCAATGACCTCACCGATACCTCAAAATATGCATTTCTGAAGGTGGGAAGATTTCCTGCGGCAGGAGAGGGCCCAAGCTCAGCAGCTGGTACTAGTAATGCTGCAGGATCAAATAAAAGGAAGGACAAAGATGAAGAACCTATTGATGCTAAAGGAATACAGGAAGAGGATGATGTGGAGGTTGTGGATGCAACTTTTGTGGATTTAGGGCTTGACATAGAGAAAGATTTAACAGGTGAGGAGGTTGTGGGGGAGAAACAAAGAATGGAGAAAGAAAAAGAAAATGAGATGAAGCTGGTGGATGAAGAGGAGGAAGTTGAAGAACAGCTGGTGGATTACAGCTCGGAGCCTGAATTTTATGAAGTAGATGAACGTCCAGTGACCTATGTGGCTGAAACTAGGTCATCTGAAACTGGAACGGTGGAGTTAGATCAAACTGACTTGTTTGTTAAAGAAAAGGAGGCTGAGGAGATAACTCCACTGTTCCAGAACATCAGAAACCCAACAAGAAAAGAGAGTGATAAAAAGATCTTCAGCTGGAAATATAATTCTGAGCTCAAATTGTTTATGATCAAAAGAAGGGGAGGAGGAATCTCTTATGTACACAAAAGAAAAGCTTTTAAAATCCTCCCAAGATGGGATTTGAGGAGATTGGCAAAGATTCCTTCACTTGGAGCTGAACAAAGTGAAAGGGCTAAGTTGCTGGAGAAAGAAATTCAAAAAGGTTTGTCTGATAACTTCAAAGCTTTTTGATTCATGCAGATGGAAAGAAAAAGGTCAATGAAAGACATTGATTGGGTGACTGGGAAAGGGAAAATTGTGCTAAAACTGAAACCAGCAAAGACTGTTGATCGTATTAGGATACCTGATCCTCTTTCCCCAAGACAGCAAGCAATCGAGAAATGGTTCTATGATAACAACACAGGGGAAGTAGTGATTAGAGTGAAGGGTGCCCCAGAAATCAGACTGTTCGATCTAATGGAAGTATTTTCTTTTTATGATGATGACTTGGTGATTGTTTGCGAGAATCATATAAAAGTTGGAGCTGGAGCTGAAACTTTGGAAGAAGCTAGCCTGTTTATGAGGGTAGCTAACAAGGCAAGGGGATTTAGAGCAGAAGTTTGGGAGCTGTCGAGAAAAATCATTCAAGTGGACGAAACAAGGATGGATGTGGATGATTTAAGCAAATAGTTTGGATCAATCTATTTCAAGAAGGTTTGAAAAGCCTGTGGTAGATGAGGCTAGTGTGTCTGGGGCTTTTAATGAGGAGTAAACCGTCCAATATCAGGAGGAGGTTATAGTTATAGATTCACCTCATGCAGAAGTCAATGAAGCGGCGTTTATTGAGAACTTTATTGTTGATAGTGAGTCAGAGGCAGGATTTGAAGATGTTACTAATCCATTGGCCGGGATTGAGTCAAGGGCAGGAGCATTCATTGAGAATTTCGAGGACGAAGTTTATGTTTAAGCTGGAGCTGACTGAGAAGACTCCTCTAGGTGAGGTCCAACCTACAGGGGGTATTGATGATCTAGGTAGGTTGGACTCACCTAGATTAGATTAGCTTATTTTGTTTTATATGTAATAGGTCTTATATTAGATGATTTACATATATGTAAGTAATGACTAGTTAGTTTTATCTTTGTTTCACACTGACCCAGCGAAACTACGAGTGAATCTATAGATTCGCTCGTAGTCAGCTGATAAAGGTCACCCGGCGAAACTGTTGTTCGCTACCTGGTGAACTTACATTTCTGGTGAGGGTAGTTTCACTCCAGCAAAACTACCAGCGAATTTAGCACTATTTATATATTTGCAACTCTTGTAACTTTGGGAGCAAGTTTTGCCAAACCTTAATCGAAATACACTTTTGCATTACTGTTTTCATAGCACTTCTGGGCTGGAATTGCATTAGTTTCATATCATTGAACCTTTATTTGTTTGTATTGTTTGAGTTTGGATCATATGGCTTTATTTTGAAAATCATTTATAAATTTTGCTTTGTTGATTCAATTTCTGTGGGATATCATGTTGATTATTATTCATTAGCACTGAAATCGATCACCAATGGACCAACACTGTTACCCAAGCTTGTCCGACATGTCATTGTGGTGTCAATGACATTACACTTTTCGTGACGTTGTTTATAAATAGTTCACGGCGTCTCCATTAACACGTTAGTACTCAAGTAGTACTTTGGCCATGTTTAATTGGGAGGCGGATGTATCGATCCTTGTTCAGTTTAGATCAGTTTAGTTCCAGGGGATGGAATCATGTGTGTACGCCCACACACCATCTCATTGATGCATAGTCTAGCTAGCTAAGTGCTTATCAGTTCAGTTTTGGCTCTGGGTACTTCTTATATTACACGACTTATTTTATTTATGTGTGCTCGTCGTGTAGATCTGTTCAGTTTCAGTATTACATATTAAGATCAGTAACAGACATAAGTATTATATTTTTTGAATAAGATTTCAGTTTCCAGTATTATATGATCAGTTCTGTATCAGTTTTGTGTGTAGAAATTCGATAATACATTTTATCGTTATATCATCACTACTATTGTTCTTTCCGTCACTGAGCAACTTTTGGCTCAACCGTATTTTCCTTTGTGGTGTTTTCTTATTTAATTGTAGGTAATCAGGGCCATCCGGGAAATCAGTGAAGAGTGATTGAAGATCAAGATTATCTTTTATTTTAATTAGTGTAATGAACACCTTAATTAGGTTCATTCAGATTATTTGGGTTGTTTGAATTTATTTCATTTGACCGTCTCTTTAATATCATGGATTTGGTTTTTGATTTGATATCTGTAATAGTGACACGTCAGCCTCATCGGGTTGGGGTGTTACAGTTATACCCGATTCGGCTATATCTTGTGTTTTCTTCACTTTTCTCTCAAAATCTTACCGTTCTTTGATCTAACAGAAACTTGCTTCTACAACCTTTTTCATCAGAAGCTTTTAAGATTCATGAAGGTATCTCACTCGATATGTTAGTCATTCTATGGGTGGAACTCGGTCTTCACCTTGAAAACACTCTTTTTGGGTGACTTTTGTATCATCTAACCCTTATGCCTTGTAACCTCCGAACCCAAGCTTGTAACCTGCTAATAAATGGTTTATAAAACTCTTAATAACCTGTTTGGAAATTGTCTAAATGGTTTGGTAATGTTTAAGCATGATCCATAAGGTTTTACACATGTGTAATGGGTTTAAATGGTGAAAACATACAACTACAAGCTTATTTCAGGGTTGCATGTTAAATCCATATGTTGGAGCATTTTTTCAATAAGTTTTGAATTATTAGTTGTGTATAAGGTGTTGTTAATGGCTGAAAAATGACAAAGTAGGGATTGTAAGCATTTTCGGGGACCCGAAAGGTGGTAAAACGACCATAAAAGTATGAGAAATTAGAGTATGACCATGTTGAAAAGAATTACAAGCTCTAAAATGATTAAAAAGTTATTTAAATAAGATTTGTTGAACACATTGTATAAAATGCTTTAAATGGAATTTTTAGTTAAAAACGGGTATTAACCGGGTAATGTTTGAAGGAAAAGTCTTGGAAATAATGGTATTAAACCTAAAATCCATGGAAACAATGTTATTTCAGTAATTTAGGAAGTATAAAAGTTAATGATGGTGAAAATTGATCAAACAAGTTTTTAAACGGTCAATTTCGGGTAAAAACGCGTTTTAACGGGTAAAACCTAAAAAAATGTGGTTGTCAATTAAAAGAGGCTTAATAATACATTCTCAACAGATTGTAAAACTAACTATAAGTCCTTAAAATAATATTTAAAGTTCTAAATACTTAAAACCGTAATATTTATTACATAACCGTTAAAAACCTTCGGTTGTATCGTACCCGGTAACGTAAAACATAAGTATAATAGACCCGAACCTAAATTCTGAAAAATTGGGAGTTAACTTATTTAAAATGAATTACTTAACTCCAAAAACCTGATATGTGGCCATAAAAGTCAATAAATGCAAGAAAATAAACATTGGGGTAGAAATTGCAAATTTTGAAACTTGGAGGACTAAACTGTAAATTTTGCCAAATAATCATTTGGTGAAATTAAACTAACTTGTATAAATGATCCAACATTGTAGAACATGTATATTTTTTTTCCTTAAGAAACCTTAACTTGCAATAAAAGGAAACTTTTTATACAAGCCTTAGCAAATCAAAATCTAGTTGGACATTTAACCTAATGGCACACCTAGTGCACCTTCCATAATCTTAGAATAAGTGGCTTATCACTTAAATCTTGATGGTAGGGTGCTAGACTTGAAACTTTTACCGGTACATGAAGAACCCGTTGTTTGAACCTTAAGGTGAGTTCTAGTGTTTCCTTTTTACTACTACTTTTGGGATGAAACATGCTATGCTTAAACTGAAATCATTTATGAGCTATTGTATGATACTTGAATGTTGGGCATAATGTTAGAACCTACTTATACTTGTATCGCGATCACTAATTCTTGTGTGAACCGCTTCTTTTATATGGGTATATCTACTTAGGGAATCCCCCACACACAGTGCCTTCATTGATTAACGGGAAGGGTACCACACTGGGATCCTATGGGGTCGTTTATGGCATGTGACAAGTTTTCATAAGATACTAGGGTGTACCATCCGATAGGTATGGTCCACTGTTTTGAGGCTCAGTTCTTCCTTCGGGATTAACCGACACAACATAACTTTTGAAGAGGTTAGCCGGGAATGAGTGCAGGGTTGATTGTGATCCCCCACAACAGTGAAACTATGATTCTTTTTAAATGAAATATGGATTCTTTTGAATCCTTTTGTTTTTGAACTTTAAGCACTTGAATTCACCAACTTTTTAGTTGACACAATTTTTTTTAGAATGTTTCAGGTAATCCATGAAGGGAGTCTAGCGATTGTAGAAGACCTAGACCTAGTACCATGACCATGGCATTGGCTTGTTTTGTTTTGAAACATTTTGAACAATTTACATTTATTGTTATTGGAAACAATTTGTACTGATCTTGTTTGTAATTGTTTCATTTGGGGGCTAGACTTACCCTTAGCCCGGGTTTACTTTAAACATAAATGCCATGTGATGTTCTCTCCTTTTGCGCTCTTATGATGGTTTGTTTCCGCTACAATATGTTGTTGCTAGTCTGTAACGTCCCACCCTACCTGGGCCCGGGGTGTGAAAGTTTTCGTCGTCGTCGTCGTCGTTGTCATCGTCATCGTCGTCGTCGGTGGTGGTGGTGGCGGTGGCGGCGGCAGCGGGGTTGTTGTTGTTGTTGTTGTCATTGTTAATGTTGGGTTTGTTTGACATAAACAATGTTGTTTAACCATTTTAAACAAGAAAACGCAGCGGAATATTAACTTAATATCATGTTCTATAATCTGAAAA
>BJCO01364442.1:0-11738 GCA_018326465.1 Flaveria floridana
CACTTGAGCACAGCAGCTTGCAACAGCAATGTATTCAGCCTCAGCAGTTGATGCAAATACACAGGATTGTTTCTTGCATTGCCAAGAGACTATCCTTCCACTAAGAAATTGACATCCCCCTGATGTAGACTTTGCAGTCATATTGCATCCACCATAATCACTATCTGTATATGCATACAGATTGTGTGACAACCCGAGTTTTTCAGGTTAACCTTGTCTCCTTAACCTAATCTCTCTCCATTACACCATGATTTTTTTTACAAGTTAGACTTAACCAAATTTCTAATATTAAATAATAATAATAATAATTGTTAATTTAATTACAAATTAAATTCAACTAACCTAAAATGCAAATTTGGGATCCTTGAAGGACCAATGAGTAACTTCTACACAAACCCTCCTTATGAAGTCGTGCCCCCCCTTCGGTCATTCTAAACTGCAACTCATCCCCACAACCACGTAACCCTAATCCCAACTGCTCGACGGTAGCACCTCCACCGTGAGCAATCACCACGACAGCCCCTGCAACGGTTCATCCCGACGGTCTCCGACAACCGCACCACTACTCCCTCTCGACAACTCTCTATTCGCGATAACCCTTCACTCGCGGTAGTCGTTCCCAGCGAGTTTCTTGTCATTAACCGCAGCCTTCGAAGACAGCCTTATACGGTACGTACCTCCGTTATTCGTTATGTCACGGTTTCGGGTTACGGTTTTGGATGCGGTTTCGTTCCCGGTGATTACCGCATTGTTTCGGGCTCGTCACGTTGTTGTGTGGTGTGTTCTCGTGTGTATCTTTCTACCCTATATAGATGTATGTTGCTACGCAGGTTTTTGGTGTATGTATATATGTGGTTATATATATATATATATATGTATGTATGTATGTTAGTGTAGGCGTTTTGGGTGGGGGAAGGGGGCAGGCGCATGGGGGCAGCCGCATGAGGCTTACTCGGATGTGTGGGGGATATGTAATGCATGTATGTGAGTTTGCATGAATGTGCCTACCTTAGTAGTTAAGTCGATGTATGGGTGATGGTATGTGTATATGTTTTATATATATTTTATGTGTTGATAATGTGAGTGTGTGTGTGTGATGATATGGGTATGGGTGTGTGATGAATGCATGTGGTACAACAGTGGGGTTATAGGGGTTGTTTGGTTACTGCATGTGTGATGTGCATGCATTATTGTATGTATGTTACTTAAATACGTATGCATAGTGTTTATGCATGTGAATGTACTATGCATGGGTGTGTGGGGTAGTTCAACCACATGTGGGTGTAGATATGCAAAGTGAAATATCTTCTGGATATATATTTTGTCTTACATGATTGAGTGGTGATTGTATTTTTTTGAGTGGGTTATTGGAATCATGCAAGTATGTGTGCACTAAACTTGGGTACCTAAACTCGATGTTATTATATGTGAGAATAATATATATATATCATGTGTGGCATACATAAATAATATACATGTTATACATATTATAAGAGGATGTTATAAATGAGATATGTATTATACGCTACGTATAATATATACCATTGAGTGTGTTATATTATAATATGTGTATGTAGTATATATATGTTATAAAATATATGTGTGTGTTAATGGGTAAATGATTATCTCGGGGTATAAACTATTATAGGTGCATGTCACTTTAATTGTGCGTCGTGTGAATTGTTAAGTACTAGGTAAGCGTGTGATGGGTAGGGGTGTGCTTGCTTGTAAAAGGGGGGAACGTCGACAGCCTGTACCGTAACCGAACCGTGAACGCGAAACCGTACGATTTGTTATGAATAATTAATATTTAATATTAATTATATATATATATTAAATGACGTTCAGGTTAACCGGAAACTCCAAACTTTGTGCTATCGTTTACTGTTGCTATGCATTTAAGGTGAGTTCTCAGCCCCGCTTTTAACTATTTTCTTGGGGTGGAAGAAACATGGAAAACAAATTCATTTTCATTGATCAGTATTACTGTAATATCACTTGTTTACCAGTGTGATACCACTTAAGTCCTCATTCTCGAACCGTTAATGTATGTAGTATAGCGAGGTCTGTAGAATCAAGCAAGTTAGATTGATCAAACAAGTTAGATTGATCAAACAAGTTAGATTGAAAAGAGTTTGACAATGAATCTAAATCAAATAACCAAGTTGGACCATTTGAAACTGATGGAAAAGAATTTTCAAGGAATTTAACGTTGAATGTTTCAAGTGTAACATTTATCCTAGAGTTTTAAACTCGATAGGATTTGAAACAGATGAATATCCAATGAAAAACCCATTATCAGATTTTGCATCAAATTTTCCTAGATGATCACTTGAGTTTAAAGTCATAACTTGACAACCAAAAGATTTAAAAAATTTATGTTTGGTTTCCTGCCAAACATCAACTCATAAGGAGTTTTCAGTTTGTCTTTCACAATTAAAGTACGATTCTGTACGAAACACGCAGTCGATATGGCTTTATCCCAGAAAATGATAGGAATTTTCACATCTGCTAACATGGATCATGCTGCCTCAATCAAAGTTCTGTTCTTTCTTTTAGCAACTCCATTTTGTTATAGTGTTCTAGGAGCAGTGAACTGATGAGCAATTCCTTTTTCTCTCTCTCTCTACTGTTCCCTCTGAAACATTACCATCACCAGAGCTTTACCACCACCACCCACCGGGGCAGCATCGCTCACTGGTCAAAGGTCCGACATCAACCGGAGCTCCACCGGCACCACCAGAGCAGTGGGTAACTATTCTCTCTCTCTCTCTCTCTCTATTTCTTTCTCTCTCTCCCCACCGGAGCACCACTGAACCACCGGAGCACTACCGGAGCAACGGCCATCACCACCGGTCACAGCCATCACCACCCCGTTACAGCCATCACCACCAGGCACAGCCACCACCACCCACCTTCCCCACCACTCCCCACGTCACAGCCATCACCACCCCATCACAACCATCACCGGAGAACCACCAGAGCAGCGGGTCACATCCACCACCACACACCATCCCCACCACTCTCCTCGTCATAACCATCACCGCCCTACCCGTCACCAGCCCCTCCCCATCCCATCACACCCACCTACCACAACTATCGCCGTCACCAGCCCCTCCCAATCCCATCACCCCTCCCCACAGCAGCCGCCACCATATCCCCGCACCACCCTACACAGCACACACCGGCAACCGTCAACCCATATCACCAACACCACAGCAGACATACCGCCAACTCATACCACCAGCCTACCACCACCGCCGCTGCTAGTCCTGCGGAATTCACAATCGGTCATCGGGGCCTAATCGAAGAACCCTAACATGGGTGTACTTTTGGTGAGATCGTTCCATCTCTGCTTCCCATATCTGCTTTTAGTCTTGTTTACTTTTATCTTCTGGTTTAGACTGTTTGGCTAGGTTAGGGGTACCAGCATCTTGTTTTAAATAGGGAGAGTCATCCCCTATTTCTGTGCTATTTCTGCTTGCTTGTGATTTGGGTTTTTTTTGTGTTTATTGTTTTGATTGTGCGTCACCTGTGTGTTGTTAATCTGGAAGAGTCATCCCCTATACTCTGTGCTATTGCTGCTTGCTTGTGATTTGTTGTTTTTTGTTTCCTCTATTTGATTGTGCGTCACCTGTGTGTTGTTTACCTCGGGTGTGGGACTGTATTTTGATTGTGCAGTACTAGTAAGGTGGATAGGCTGATACAATAGATAATAGAAGCCATTATGCTGCATCGAGATCATGTTTGGTGAAGAGAAGTGCAACTACAGTGAAAAAAGGTTATAGAGTACGAGTGGCATCGTGGAATGTAGGAACCCTAACTAGTAAGTTATTAGAGTTAATAGATGTGCTGAAGAGACTCAAGGTACATATAGTGTGTCTTCAGGAGACAAGATAGCGGGGTCGGAGAGCAAAAGAGTGCAATGGTTATAAACTATGGTATTCAGGTTCAGATAGGTCAAAAAACGGAGTAGGTTTCCAAGTTGCTAAAGAACTTCAAGATAATGTAGTGGAGGTAAGAAGATATGATGATAGACTTATGTTGTTACGAATAGTAATAGAGGATGTAGTAGTGGCAGTAGTTAGTGCGTATGCACAAAAGTTGGATTAGGGGAAGCGGAAAGAAAGAAGTTCTGGGAGAGTTTAGACCAAGTTATGGGAGACATACCTTGAGAAGAAAAAATATGTATAGGAGGAGATTTTAATGGCCATATCGGTAAGTATAATGATCACTTCCCGTTGGTGCATGGAGGCTTTGGGTGTGGTCTTAGGAATGACGGCGAGAAGGAGCTTCTTGACTTTGCATTAGCATATAACCTAGGCATTATAAATTCATTTTTTAAGAAAAGAGACTCGCACCTAATCACGTTTAGCAGCGGCAGGACACACACACAGATAGACTATTTGCTGATTAGGGGAGAAGACCGTAGCTCATGGAAGGACTGTAAGGCAATCCCGGGCGAGACGGTAGTGACTCAACATCATATGTTGGTGGCGGATATACGCGTCAAGAGAGCAATTGTCGAACAAACTAAGAGAATTAGACCTACGATCAGATGGGGGCAGCTTAAAGATGAAAATATTACCACCTTTAGAGATAAGGTCATACCAATGAGCCAGTCTGGGCCACACGAAGACGCAAACCAAAAGTGGGAGGCCATGGAAACTAGAGTTATCCAAGCAGCTAAAGAAACTCTTGGAGTTACAACAAATAGGACAGTCGGTCATAAGCAAGCCTGGTGGTGGAATGGAAATGCACAGGAGAAGATAAGAATTAAACAACAAAGTTTTAGAGATCTTTTACGCTGTAATAATGAGGAAGACCGAGCAGATTTAAAAGATAAATACAACAAGGCCAAACGTGAGGTGATAAAGGCTATGTCAGAGGCAAAGAACACAACGTATGAGAGGATGTAGAAGAAATTATAAACAAAAGAAGGAGAACATGACATGTTTAAGATTGCTAAGGCAAGAGAAAGTAGAAGACAAGACTTGAAAATGGTGATGTTTATAAAGGCTAAGGATGAAATGGTCTTGGTGAAGGAGAAAGACATCAAGGGGAGATGGAAAACTTACTTCGATGACCTTTTCAACCTAAAGAACCCTAATCAGCAAACTGAGATCGATCAAACAACTCAAACAACATAACAAAACAAGTGCTATTGTAGAAGCATCACAGTCATCGAAGTTACGAGAGCTCTTAAGAAAATGGGAAGGGCTAAGGCGGTGGGGCCAGATAACATACCGATTGAAGTGTGGAAGTGACTCGGAGATGAGGGCCTACAATGGCTAACAGACCTATTCAACACTATCTTCAAGACCGGGAAGATGACAGAGCAGTAGAGAAGCAGTGTCATAGTCCCCATATATAAGAAAAAAGGAGATGTCCAATGTTGCGCAAACTACAGGGGAATAAAGCTCTTGAGCCACACGATGAAACTATGGGAAAGAGTAATTGACACGAGAATTAGACGCGAAACTCAGATAGCGATAAACCAATTTGGATTTATGCCAGGACGCTCTACAACAGAAGCCATACACTTCATAAGGAGGATAATGGAGAAATATAGAGAAAAGAAAAAGGACCTGCATATGGTATTCATTGACCTAGAAAAAGCTTATGACAGTGTTCTGCGTCAACTCATTTGGGAAAGTCTACGACTTAGAAGGGTACCAGAGAGGTATATCAGAATAATCAAGGATATGTATGACGGGGCAAAAACATGTGTGCGAGCACCAGTCGGAGACACAGACTTCTTCCCGGTGGAAGTGGGACTCCACCAAGGATCGGCATTAAGCCCATTTTCTTCATAGTAGTGTTGGATGAGATGGCCAAGTCAATACAGGAGCCAGTCCCGTGGTGCATGCTGTTTGCGAATGATATTATGTTAATATCAGAATCTAAAAGGGTGCTTAACGAGAGACTAGAACAGTGGAGAGCCGCACAAGAGCAAGAAGAAACTTCAAGGAGCTTTCAGCGATGATTCAAATTCTGACGATACGGATGACTCAAGCCCAGATTATCTATTTTTCTCTTTTGTCAAAGATTTAATAATTAAATTTAATGATAATGATCAATATCATCAAGATGAAGATCATTCAGTTTTAGAAGATCAAGATGGTACTGAAAATGTACAACCTGAGTCTGGAACGCATCTATTTCTGATGATGTAGTTAATAACGGTAATCTTGATTACTTAATCAACTCACCGATTCAAGTTCCCAATTTCAATCCATATTCTTCAAGCCTATTGCATCAGCTTTCCAATCTGAATCAAACCAATCTAGATGTACATGTTCAAGGAAATAAGATTCCAACATCTCGTATTCATAAGAATCATCCAACGTCTCAGATTATTGGTCCCATGAATCAGAGAACTACGAGGAGTAAATCAAAACAAGCAAATATGTGCTAATACTCATGTTTTCTTTCTTAAATTGTTCTTAAAGACGTTAGCGAAGTGTTAAAGGACAATGGGTGGATTGAGGCTAGGCAAGAAGAATTGTTGCAATTCCGCAAACAAGAAGTATGGAATCTTGTGGATTTACCTGAAGGTGAAAATGCCATAGGCATAAAATGGTTGTTTAGAAACAAAACAGATGATCGAGGTATAGTTATTAGAAATAAAGCAAGACTCATTGCACAAGGATACACTCAAGAAGAAGGTATTGATTATGGTGAAGTATTTGCTCTAGTTGCACGACTTGAATCAATTCATGTCTTCCTGGATTATGCATCATTCCTGAAATTCAAAGTGTATCAAATGGACGTAAAAGGTGCGTTCTTGTATGGACCAATCACCAATGATGTGTATGTAAAGCAACCTCCGGGTTTTGAAGATTGGGAATTTCCACATCGTGTGTACAAGCTTAGCAAAGCTTTGTATGGACTCCATCAAGCCCCTAGAATCTGGTATGAAACATTGTCTTAGCATTTAAACCAACATGGATACACATGAGGGAAGATCCAACTTTATTCATAAAGAAGGATGTTGATGATCTCTTATGTGTACAAGTGTATGTCGATGATAACATATTTGGTTCTACAAGTTCAAAATTGTTCAATGAATTCGAAGAAATAATGAAGTCTTGAATTAAATGAGTTCTATGGTAATAAATTTCTTTCTTGCATTTCAAGTCAAGCAATCTTCACATGGTATTTTCATTAATCAAGAGAAGTTTGTTGACAACTCTTAAAGAAATTTAAACTGCAAGATTGTTAGTCCATTAGAACTCCAGCTGACGTAAACACCAAGATTGAACCTGACCTGAAAGGAAAATCTGTAGACCAAACTCTATACAGATCTATGATTGCTTTATTGATGTATCTTACTACATCTAGACCTGACATAATGTATGTTGTTTGTGTATGTGCCAGGTATCAAACAGACCCGAAGGAATCCCCTTTAATTATTGTTAAAAGAATATTTAGGTATCTCAAAGGTAAATCGGCTTTAGGTCTATGGTATCCTTACGAAGGAAACTTCGAGTTACATGGATATTGATAGTGATTATGGAGGATGTTGTCAAGATAGAAAATCTACTACGGGTGGTTGTCAGTTTTTAGGACCCAGATTAGTCTCATGGCAATGTAAGAAACAAACAAATGTCTCCATTTCAACCGTAGAAGTTGAGTACATAGTTGCTTCAGCAGGATGTTCTCAAATCCTTTGTTTACAAAACCAACTGTTGGATTACGGGTTCAACTTTCTTAAAACTCCAATTTACATTGATAACACTGCTGCTATGTTCATTATAGCTAATCCTGTCCAACATTCAAAAACAAAACATATCGAGATTCGATATCATTTTCTCAGAGATAACTCTGAAAAAGGGTTAATCATTCTGATTCAAATTGCAACTGAAAAATAGTTAGCTGACCTATTTACAAAAGCCTTTTTACCAGGTCGGTTTGAGTATTTGGTCGAGTCGATTGGACTTATTAACCATGTTTGAAAACTGGTTTTGAATCATAAAAATAATAAGAACCCTCCCTTATCTGAGAAAAGTCAAATAAAAAAGAACTGTTAAAGTTGATTGCCTGATTGTATATACTATGTGTGCCTAATTTAGTTTATTTTTCATTTTAGGATTGAATCTGTCTTTACAATATGTGATAAAAGATAGTACATTAGCTTTGATCAGTTGTATATTTAACTTGCTAATAAAGTCTGACGTGATCAGATTTGATGTGTAGGTAAGTTCATGCAATTATACTGAAAAAGTAAATTCTTGTGACTACACTAAATCAATTATGCATTTGTGTGTGTCCATCTTGGTACCAATGAGTAGTGTTGACTTATTGATAGATTGCTTATAAAGTCACAACCTCACACCTGATGGTGATATGAAAAACCATGAGATCTATTTATAGCATCTGTTCACTTCTCTGTTATGAGTCATCATAGACCTAAAGTGACAAGGCATCCTCTATTGTAACTCATTACAGACCTAGACATTCTCACCTGATGCAAAAGAAGCCAATGTGCACAAGCCTTTCAAAAGTCTAAAATGGATGCCCTATGATTCTTTATGGATCATCTCTATCTATTTCTGTATGAAAGGGATTCGAAGATTACCTAATGGTTCATACATGGTAGTTTTCTCAGAGATTATCAAATGGTTTAACCATGATGATTCTCTCATTGACCTAAACATGAGATCTGGTTATACATATATGTCAAGGTTTTAAGTTGAGTAAAAGTGCTTTCTTGCATACCTGGACGAGGGTCGGGCTCTCTAAGTCTAAGTATGGGTTACATAATGTCATATCTAATAGAACCTTAATCACTCCAAGAATTGAAAAAGTAAGTGTGCTAATACTTTTGCCAAAAACACTCATTTTCTATCCTTAGATCTCGTGTCTCCTTTACTGCGGAAATGCTAACCTAGAATACACCTGATCAGGATTTATTCACTGTCTATGACTATCCATCAATTTCTTTTATTTCAATGTGCTGATCTTAACTGATATGATCTCACTACAGACATTAATTCAATTGTAAATATTAAAATTTTCTTCTGCTTTAATTTTGATTTTTGTATGTTTTCTGTATGCAGGCATATTAACAATGATTAGTGTGCTCTTCATGTGATAATTCAAGAAACTTTTAAGTTTTGTTAAACTTAAAAGTTTAGGGGGAGTAAAAAGTAAAAGTGTCTAAGAGAAAATAACTCAAATTTCAAAATACGAAAAATCAAAATTAAATGTTTGGATGGAAAGGATGAGCTAAAAGTTCAAGCAATGTGTGTGTTTGACATAATGTAAAAATAAACCTGAAACATTTTAAAGTGGAAAAGCTTCTTGAAATATTTTAATATGAGAGTATTTGTCAATTTAGAGACTAACATGACGGAAAATTGTTTTTTGAAAATTTAAAACAAAAATAAAAAGGTCATAAAATTTAAAAAAAAAGAATAAATAAAATTTTAAAATAAAAATCAATGTTTTAAATGTCAAAGTTCAAAAATAAGGGTCAGTTATGTAAATTTTGAGTGAAAGTCAAAATTTGACAAATTGTTTAAAAGAATTAGTATATGAACAGTACTAATATGTTTAAATAGTGTTCAGGTGGAAGACTTGAAAATTACAAGTGTTAGACTTCTGAAAGTCATCTTATGCGCCTAAACAGTGTTCAAAAGTCCAAAACTAGGAGCATGATGATTTTCAGAATTTGTGCAAGTGTCGGGCGTTTCAGACAACCTCATGCGCCTAAACAGTTGTCATAAGTCTGAAATTTTTGGTTAAGTGTTGGGTGTTTCATACATACTCATGCACCTACACAGTACCAGACTTTCAAGTATTGGGCGTTTCAAGAGAAAAATTACCAAGTGTTGGGCATTTCAACTAGTCATATGCACCTGAACAGTGCATAAGCTCCTAAACAGTGCTTATGCGTCTGAACAGTGCTCATGCGCCAAACCAAATGCGCACAAACAGTGCTCATGCGCCCAAATAGTTAGTGTAAAATTTAGTCTCATGCGCACAAACAGTGCTAATGCGCCTAAAAGTTTCACTTAGTATAAATACAACACTTTGTGTTTTCTGTCATTCATTCACTCAAAAATCCCTGAACTTCCACACCCCGACTCTCGAATACCCTTGTTTCATATATTCTGATTGTTTTTGTTCAATACTTGCGATCAATATTGTTTATTTTGGATTCTAAACGTAAGTTCATGAACAAATTCATACAAATTTCAAGTTTAAAGTCTGATTGTGATTAGGCGTTTCATTGCTATACAGAAGCATGAACCCTAGTTGAATGAAACTTTTGAATTCTGTGAAGAACTGAAATTAATGATTGATTAATGATATAAACTTGATTTTGAACTGTTTGTGGTCATTAATTTTGTATCAATAACTTTGATCTTGATGATGATTATCACAGTCGAAATGTTGAAGATGAACAGACAAAAATATAAATTTTTAATAAAAGTGGAAAATTCATAAAAAATTCATTCTCTAATTTGTTTTTGATAAAAATTTTATGAATTGATATGTTTTTAGTCATCTATACACTAACTTAAATGTATTTTCTTCTTAAACAGAATACTTAAACACTTCCAAAAATTTTCAAAGTGCAAGTTCGATTAAAAAATTTTAAAACAATAATTCTTTAAATTTCAGTAAATATCAATTGTGTTTAAATTGTTAAAATTCAAGTGACTAAATTTCTTGTTTCATTTATGTAGATGGTTGAGTTAAAGTTTGAGCCTAAGAATAATGTGACAGCATTGCTTAATGAAGAAGTTCAAGATGATGTTGGTTATGAGGAGATGATTAGGTTCCTATTAAGAACTAAGTATGTGTATGCTATGTGCTATCAACCAGTCATATATGCAAGACTGATTAAAAAGTTTTGGAACACTGCAACAGATGAGATTATGTAAGGCCCCGATCCCAGGACGCTTACAGCTGGTCATTCATCGCACTAGAACATAATTTTTATTACATTACATTGAAATCGTTGCAGCGGAAACATTAAAAACATCATCTTTCTTTTAAGAGGATTCCTTAAGTAATCCCGTTTATCCAAATTCTCTACAAACATCATTTTATTTTATAAATGCATGCAACGTAATACATTTGCGCATTACAAAATATCTCCTATCATATTACATTGCAAAACATTAAACAAAAGAATGTCATCCCAAAAGGGCTGAGTAGCCGCCTCGTGCCATCCTCAGCAACACTACCTGTCAACTGGAAACACATAAAAAGTCAGCGTTGCTGAGTGAGTTCTAGTTTTATAATAGAACATACTTTTGTTTCGTTAAACCGTTATTTACATACATGCGGTCACACAATATACGTACACATAATATCGTTCTTACCTTCATCATTCATTCATTAGCTTTCGTTCATTTACCGTACCTTGTTGACTCTCACATTCGTTACTTTCGTTCACATTCATTCTTAAACTCTTCCTTTCGTTCGTATGTCTCTTACTTTTATTCATACATTCATTACATTCATTCGTACGGGTGTTACGTTCATTCATACGTTCATTACATTCATTCGTATGTGCGTTACGTTCATTCATACGTTCATTACATTCAATCGTACGTGCGTTACGTTCATTCATACGTTCATTACATTCATTCGTACGTTCATTACTTCCGGTGACATGTACAATACCCCGAACATTGTGCACTACTGCTGGTGCTGGACCTGTGGTAATTAATCACGAACATTGTGCACGAAGCTGATCCAGTCACCTAGGGCAAGTACAT
>BJCO01364486.1:0-11200 GCA_018326465.1 Flaveria floridana
AGGGGAACCACCTCCATATAGTATGATGTTATACCTTTTTTCTCATTTCTCCATCGGTAATCAGTCCAGTGTTGAGTTAATACCATGCTCCGCATATCAATGTTGGAGAGGGATCATCAAACATTCAATTAGGTACCCAGTCAAATTTTAACAACGACGAACAAAACAACTGGGTATCCTTACTGTTTGACAACACTCCCTCTGCTAATATGATTCCTGCGATGTACTCAGACCAGCCGGGGCTCTTTCAGAATTACGATTATACTGGTTTTAGTGTACAACAGCCGCGGTACCAACATTAAAGTCCGGTTCAAATGAGCTTGGACATACAGCTTAGTCAACCCGAAGGCTTCAGTCCACCAAATGATAATGACCCCGAAGATCCAGCAACAAGACGCGTACAACCACCGAGACATACAAAACCAGTTGGTTGTGGCACCGGTGGCTGTCTGGTCCGCTATCCGCATAGGCATTAAAACAATATATTTAAATATATTTTTTTATTAAATATATTACCTTATGTAATCCGAGTTTCCCACTCCTAAAAAATAAAAAAACAGCACTCCAATTAAATATATTAACTTATGTAACCCGAGTTTCCCACTCCTAAAAAATAAAAAAAACAGCACTCCATTACCTTATCATAACCTTATCACTGGCACTAAAAAGTAAAAGCTAGGTAATAAGTCTTGCAGGTTTGCATTTGGGTTTTAAAATTTTTTTTGTTTGATTGTGATAATGAAGGTAGGTGGGGTTGGTTTGCAGGTTTGCATGTGATATGGTTTGCATGTGATATATATTGCAGAGGTTATTTGTTTGAATGTGATAATGGAGGTTGGTGGGGTTGGTGTGTTTCTTATAAACTTAACAGGGGGAGTTATGGTTTGTTAAATAATTTACATAATACGTCGGTGGATGTCACTCTTAATCCGCTTTTACCAATAGCGGATTAGGAGAAGCAAGTGGTTTAATTTTTTAACGTAATCCGCTATTGGTAATAGCGGATTAGGACAAAATATATTATGCGCATAGTATATATTAACAACTATATCCGTGATGTAATCGGGTTAGACACTCAGCTCAGTTGGCTGGGCGCACGCATGAATACAGAAGGGACGTGTGTTCGAGACCTGGCATGCCGGGTCAACCAAAATTTTTTTATCTACACCACTATTACCAGGTACTATATATTAATAAATAGACTGGTATTATAATCGGGTTAGACACTCAGTTCAGTTAGCTGGGTGCACGCATGAATACAGAACGCGTGTGGGTTCGAGACTTGCCAGGCCGGCACCCAAATTTTTTTTATATCTAATCCGCTATTGGTAATAGCGGATTAGAAGAAAAAAAAAGTTTTTTTTTAAGTGTAAGCCGCTATTGGTAATGACGGATTAGGAAGAAATATTGTTAACGGGGAGTTAGTTTGTTTGTTAAAAGTTGACGGAGTCTAACTGGGTTTAACCGGGGTTAAAGGTTTATTCCTAATCCGCTATTGAGAATAGCGGATTATGTTTAGATGTGCTGTGATCCTGTGTTGTCAGCTTGAGTGTCAGAGTTTTCAAAAATTCTTCTCCTAATCCGCTATTGAGAATAGCGGATACCCCATTTTTTTTTGACTTTCCCACTAACTTAATTTATTTCCTAATATATACCATCCTTAAAAAAAATTCCCCCCTTCATTACTAGAGGTCTTGTTCTCTTTGCTCATTCCTTAAAGAATTCCTTAAGTGTTGAACATTTAAAAAATATTCAATTCAATAACAAACTTTATGTAATTGAATTTTATTCTAATGTTTTTTTATTTGTTTTGCATATTGTTTTATGTGTTTGAGCTGATATTATTGAGTTGCATTGGAGTTATGTTGATCTGAACATCTTTATCATCTTGGTACTCTTTCGCATATGCTCTTTCTCACATATCATCGTTTATCATCTAATTATTATGGTGATGAAGATGTTGTTTCTGTTTGTCATCTACACATATATCTTTCATCTAATCAATCTACTCATCTGTTTCAGTCGGTATCATATGGAGCTTTGTAATATTCAACATTTGTAGTGTGTTCTTGAGTAGTATTCTTTGAGATCTTAGTTCATCAGATTATCATATTGATAAATTTGAATCTTGTTAGTCATTTATTATCTTGTGCTCATACAATACATTATTAGTTGTTCTCCGTTGTAATTGGTTCTAGGAAAAACCTCTGATGGTTTACAATTTATGTAGTAATTTGAGTTTTGTGACTTAAACCCAAATTACTAAAGTAATGAATTTTAAAAGAATGAATTAAACCCAAATTATCATATTGATAAATTTGAATATTGTTAGTCATTTGAGTTTTGTGACTTAAACCTCTCATCGTCATTGTGTCTTTAATGCAGTTAATTGTGTCTTTTTATTAGTTATTGTGTTTTTCTAAAATAATAAATTTTAAAAGAACATAATGATAATATAATACTGTTGTGTAATTCTACTATATAAAACATTATATCAAATTAACAATAAATTAGTTTAAAATAACATAAAAAGATGTATATCGTAAAGCATAATGACAAAATGTTTGATTATGTTTTTTTCTCGTCATTGTGTTATACTTGACACAATGAGTTTTGAAAAACACATTAGCGAATTAACATTATTGTTTACCGCTAATTGTATTACACAATGATAAGATAACAACGTTATATAATATATAGAAAACGTATTATACACAATGACTTGACGTATTTGACATAATGACCTAATGTATTCTATATAATGATCTAACGTATTCGACACAATAAGCAAAAGGACACATGTTAATTCTAGAATACTGCTTAGACGTTTTAGATCAAATACATTTTTTTACTATAACTCTATGCATATAATATTTTATTTTTTAAATCAAGTTCTATACTAACCTATATCTATACTAATAAATCAAAATGTCTAGAAGACACGTGTTACTTTTCTACGTTACCTAGGATTTGAACATATGTCGTTACTATCATACAAGTTAACCATTTATGATACGTTAAATACTAATGATTATTTATATATTTTTTAAATTATAAAACAGATTTTTTGACAAATTTAAAACATGTTTCTATTTATTATAAACATATACTTTTTAAAAACAAAATTTTATGAAAATATGAAGTTTTTTAATACAAGGAACTTTTAGAATATGCCAGTTTAAAAAATATATTTTTAAAAAATTTGGAGTGTTTAAAAAAACAATTTTAGCAGAAGTTTTTTAAAGACAAAAGTTTGAAAAACGTTGTTATTGTTTAATTTCAATCATATTTTATCTCATAAAATTATTTTATAATTTTTACGTATAAATAAATAACTATTAATTTAATATTTGTATTCAACCTGTATAGTTTACGGGCTTCTAAACTAGTATACGATATTCTAAAAAACACTATAAGTACACATTAAGTTAGTCATAACATTTATTGAAAAAAATTCTATTAATAGTTTTTTTAGATGAAAAGTGTTAGAAAACAAAAGATCACAATTGTTATACTGTTGTTAACATCTTTATTTTTGTGTTATCATCTACGTTACTTATAGCAGATTAATTGCATAAATCTCGAGCCTTGCTATTTTAAGCATCAAGTCTAAACTTTAAGCTTACTTGTGTGTTTTAAGTAATCCCCGCATTGGGAGAAATATCTTGTTTTATAGTAAACTATTATTATAAAAGTAATTATGAAAATATAAAAAATAAAACAATTAAATAACAAATAAATAATAAACAAGCATAACCAAGCCAAGCTTAAGCTCTCTGAATTAAATGAACCAATATCAAGCTTAAGGTCTCTTAAGTTAAACAAGTCAAGCTCAGGTTAGGCTATTTGAATTTTTTTAGTTTTTTAAACATAAGGGAAAAAAACTAAAAAAAGTACAACTTTACCCTATTTTTTGAGTTGAGACCAAAACTATAATGTCTCATAGCTAAAAAAGCCATAGGGACAATTAACGCAATTTACTTGATATTTTAAATTTTAATGAGTAGGTAACCAAAGTTTGTACTTAAGCAAGATTAGCAAAAAAGAACACCATGATTGAAAGTAATAACTAGAATATATTTGACATCACATCTAAATTCTAAACAGCCCATTGGAAATTGAAACCTCTCTCTATATATATCCAACAAATGGTTTTAAAATTAAAACAGAATGAATCAAAGGTCAAAACCGCACCCAGTTTCCTGCAAAACTGATGAATTTGGTCAATGAGTATATGAGTACAAGTTCAATTTCCCACAGAAACAAACAATCATAATATTAAAAGCCATAGTTGATGTACAATAATACTATTTTAAGGTATGAATAATCAACTAGTCACATGCAAAGAACTTAGGCCAAAGGAACAATCAAAGCAAGTACAGTTCTGTCCACAAATTTAACCCAAAAATATTGCATGATAAATTACACCATCTATAATTAGAGTCAACTAAGAAGATCTTTGAATCTGATTTCAAAAGTTGGATTTTTATCTTCAAATCTAATCTTGTTTTAGTCTAAATTAAGCGAGTTGACCAGAAAGTCAAATGTATCCGGATCCGAATGGTGAAGAATATGAACCCGATACGCATTAAATACTCCCTAATATTGAGGTCATTGTAAATCTGCAAATACCTTTCCTTACAGATTTAACTTCTAATGAACTATTGATGAAAGCAACTTTGATCCCCTGTGGCTGCCTATATATACCTGACAAAACTGAACATAAAACTCACCATCAAAACAAATAAGAAATAAAAAGAAATTCTTTTGAGAATATAAGAAAGATATGGAGGTTCCTATGATAGATTTTAGTAAGTTAGATGGTGAAGATAGGAGCAAAACAATGGCACTTCTCCACAATGCTTGTGAAAAATGGGGCTTCTTTCAGGTAATATTTGAAATATTGTTTATCGGTTTTAATTATAAAAAAGAAGTCGCATTGAGAAAACTATTTAATAAATGAAATCAAATGTTTTGATCATGGATTATGATATGCAGATTGAAAACCATGGAGTTGATAAGGAACTGATGGAGAAGGTCAAGACACTAGTGAATAAGCATTATGAAGATAACATGAAGCCAAGGTTTTACAGCTCAGATATAGTAAAAACCGTCGAAGATAAAAATAAAATCACTGATACCGATTGGGAAAGCACTTTTTTTATTTGGCATCGACCAGTTAATAAGATCAATGAGTGCACTGATCTTTCTGAGGAGCTTCGGTGAGTTAGCAATATCATCCCTCATACTTGCATCAAAATTTCAATAGATTTCATCTTGTGAACCTAGAGTAATAAACCATTTAAGTGTTAAATGAAAGTGGAAATTTTGATCCATTTCTTTAAAGGGTTGATTCAGAACTTGTTTAATCTCTAAAGGGTAAAAATGGAAGAATTAGCTTAACGAAAACTGGCCAGATTGGTTGAATGGGTCAGAAGTTGTCTAAAGCATATTTGTTATGAATAAAACCTCTTAAAAAATTTTATTTTCTAAAAAATCCAGATTATTATTAAAGTATAAATGTTGTACTCGTATTTAACACATTAAAAATTTTGGACAGAAGTGATTCAGGTTTGATAGGTAAAATTAAAAAAACTAAGCTTACAAGGAAACAGTTTGAGAGTTAACAGTGTATTCTTAACGCATGAACCTCTTGACACAAGTTTATTATTCACTTAATATATGATTATTATTAGTCATATTTGACACACTATTTACTTCATAAGAAAATGGAACTTTTCGAAGAAAAAAGTGATCCCGGTCAATCCAACACAACCCTTTTTGAAATAAACAAAAGTTTACATGTTTTGCCTCGTAACCCAATTCTTTTGACACAAATGTTTGTGATAGTAACACATACCTGCTATGAATTCCTGTATCCACCATTGTTTTCTTGTGCAAGTCTTTTGATAGACAAAAAATTGATTCAGTTACATAAATTATGTAGCAAAGCAGTGGATGAGTACATTGATCAGCTGATAAAGGTAGCAGAAAAGCTTTCTGAACTCATGTGTGAAAATCTTGGTCTACACAAAGGATACATCAAAGAAGCTTTTTCAGGAAGCAAAAGTCCTTCAGTAGGAACAAAAGTGGCAAAATACCCAAAATGCCCTCACCCAGAACTCGTCAGAGGTCTACGTGAACACACCGATGCAGGTGGCATCATTCTATTGCTCCAAGATGATCAAGTCCCAGGCCTTGAATTTTTAAAAGATGGTGAATGGGTTAACATTCCACCTTCTAAGAATAATACCATATTTGTTAATACAGGTGATCAAGTGGAAGTATTGAGCAATGGAATATACAAAAGTGCCCTTCACCGAGTTATGACCGATAAAGATGGAAGCAGGCTTTCCATTGCTACATTCTATAATCCAGCCGGTGATGCTGTAATTTCACCAGCTCATAAACTGTCTTACCCGAATCAGTATACCTTTCAAGACTATCTGAAACTTTATTCGTCTACTAAGTTTGAAGATAAAGGGCCCAGATTTGAGTCCATGAAGAAGATGGCCAACGGTCACTAATAACCAATAACAAATAACTGAAGTCTTCATGCATAAGAGCCCATCGTCTCCACCTGTGTGTGTTTTACTTGGTGTAAACTTTTACTAATTACTCATATTACTGGTGTGTTTTTGGTTTTAATTTTATAGATAATTGAAATGTTTCCTTTAAAGCTTTACTTGTTTTTATTTGTTGTTTAAGAAGAAAATACATAATAATTTGTCAGCATGTTCCATTATACAATGACTTGCTTAATTAAACAGCCCATGCTTATGTTTATAAGCAGGAGGTAGACAATCGACTTATTTCATCCTAAAGGAAAATTTATAAACTTATAGCCATCTCAAACTGATTATTGAAAACAATTTATTTCACCCTAAAATAAGCAGATGAGTGAAAACATTATTCTTCATCCAAACACTCAAAAGTGATTATTTTGCTTGTAAAAGAAGCAATAAGCAGATAAGATGATTAAGAATAAGCAAATCCCAAACACCCCGTAAATTGGTTTGGTAACAAATGCAATTCCAGACTCTCAAATACATTCCTATATCGCTTCTGTAGCAGCTTATGAGCCTAAAGGACCAAATACATTTTGCAGCAGCGCATGGGACATAAAAGTTAAAATAACGATATTATTTTTGTAATGCGAAAAACATATGCATTGTAATTCTGTTCTGTAACTTCGGTTTATTAAAAAAATTAATGGCGGTACATATCCGGCTTAGAAGTCTTGGGTACTCCAATGCATGTATTTAAACAAAAGTGTACCAAAATTTAAGCTGCAAAACCACTACATTTTCGTTCTTTTTCGGCATACACAATTCAACATGTTTATACTTCGGTGACTTTCACCGGTTAGTAAAAGAATATAAGATTAATTCCATATATATATCCCCTTCTAATTCTAAATTTCTAAATATCATACTTACCCTTTTCTAAACAAAAACAAACAAACATACTTAGCATATCCCACATAGGAAGTGGGGCCTGAGGAGAGTATGATGAGCGCAACCCTTGCCTCTATCTTAGGAGATAGAGAGGCTACTCCCAAGAAGACCCTCAGCTCAGCAAAAATCCTTTGAAAACAAAAAAGACTCATATTTACCCACTATATAGTATATAAAATGACATAAGCTAATAATAAGGTAAATATGATATGTTTGGTGTTTTAAAAGGGTTGCCCTACCCTACCCCTCCCAGACCCAACAACTAGTCAGACAAATGTATAGGATATATTGGGTTTGTTTATTTGTTTGTATTTATATATAATCACCCCAAAAAATACATGAAAATCATCAAATATTGCAATAACTTCCGGAACTTTGTTTTTGTCATTATAAGTTAAAAAGATGTAATTAAGAATCAATACTAGCCAGTTTCAATAATATCGATTTTGTCAAAAAACTAGAAGTGTTCCTAACAGCTTCGGATAATGCCACCTTATGAAGCCCTAACAAAGGAGCACACTTACTAACAAAACATAACAAGAAATTTGCAAACTTCAATGACTTCGAGAACTGTACAGCAGATTCTTGAACATGAAAAACAAGTTGGTCGACCGAATCTTGAGTCAAATGAACATCATGATTCAAGATAATCTGAAACAGATTAAACAAAGATTCAGTCCATACCAGTGATTTAGAAACTACATGTTGATGGCAAGGTAGACATATATATTCGTTTCCATTTGTATTTTCTTCGCAAAGCAGCTTTTGACAGATGGAAGAAACATGAGCGGGGTGCAAGCATTCTTTGATAATCCTTGTAATCACATCGCAAATTGGGTTATTAATGCCGTTTTTGTGAAGGATTAACGGGAATAATAGTGCATACACAGCAGACTTATGATGCGCCTTGCAGTAGTCTATTGTTGCTGATACTAGCACACGAGAAGCTGGTTTTTCAAGTTCCAAGAACTTCGGAAGCACAATCGAGCAAAGGATGTTAGTTGTAATTACAAAATCGTCTTCATTTCCTTCTGAAAGTCGGGATAATAATATTGGAATGATTTCATCATCTGCATTCCATGGTTCAATTAAACTCAAAACCGTTAAAGAATCCCTTTTCCTTTTAAGAACAAGAATTCGAATTTCTTCTGCCAATTCTGCCGCTTTTAGACTCGATTCCATGTTCAATAACTTCATTTTCAAACACAAAGCCACTTCTTTTGTTTCATGGTCTATTGGATCACTTTCAAGACAAACTAATTTGTGTTGGGTGCCAATCACTTCAAGATTTACACCATCTTCAAAATCCACCATTAAATCTTCATCATCTTCACATGTGATATCTGGCAGTCTTGTGTTCATGTCATCTCCTGAAATGGGAAGCCATGGAAGAACTGAATCATTCACACTAGCGGCATCATTAAGCCATCCGGGCATGCTTCCAAATTTCTCTTCAAACTTCTCTTCTTCAGAATCCAGGTTTAAACAAGAAACCCATTTAAAGTTTGAGTCAGACACAACATCAAACAGTTGGTGTGCAGCTCTCCTAACCCAAAAATCAACCTCCGTAGCATTAAACAAGAATTCTCGTGCAAGTTTAGACAAATCTTGCTTATTAAACTTCACATGCTCGCAAGTAAGAAAGGATAAAATTCGAGCCTGAACTGTATTGGGTAATGTCTGCAGCCACATAAATCTAATAATTTGGGAAGAATAAGTACAAACAACTAATCAAATTAAAAGAAAAGAAGCACTCTAAATTATATGATACTAGCAGAATTCAAGCTAAATAAACGTAACATAATTGATACAATAACATGATTACGAGGATAAAAAAGACTCTAGTTAGTAAATTACAAAAGGTTAATCATATAATTTGATCAAATGGGCATTTTCTTCTTGTTGATTCCTAAGGAAATTTAGGGTGTTTGAACATGGGTGTTCAAATTTACATTAGTCTCCGTTTCTCATAGCATCATTCTTACACGTAAGTCCAAAATCAGATTAATTTGACTTGAAAGTATAAAACTTTCTAGCAGAATACATCAACGGGGTGATGAAATCATGTAAAGTGATAGCACAACGGAAACCTGGAAACAGAATTGGGTATTTTACCTCTGTTTACAAGGGGTTGAAGATGGAGAAGATGAATTGATAACGAGGGCTTCAGTGGGTTGCATGAGGAGTGAGAGGAAAGAAGCGGTGGAGATGTTGATTGAGGGATTTGATGCAGAGTTGAAGGAAGATTGGAGCCACAATGAAGCTTCAGTTTCAGGAGAAAGAGAGTTGATGAAGATATCCATCAATGGAACCCATGACTCCATTCTCTCTGTGTTACTAGCGAATCACTTCAAGGGTTTTTGCGTTTGGCCCAAGGTTCTTCACTCTTGAGCAAGGTGGAACAAATGAAAACTGAACCGACCATTTCATTTCTTTTTTTAAGAGTAAACTGCTATTTTAGTCCAATCTGGGTTGACTAAAATTGTTATTTTAGTTCATTAGTTTAAATATTGCATAGGATACATTGAAGTTTTCAAAAATTATTGTTTTCATCCACCTCCTCTTAACATTGTTAGTATCTGTTAGATTATGGCAACAAAATCTCCATAACATTTACAAAATCACAATCATAATCTCTGTTTCCTGTCAGATTCTTTTATCATCGATATTCGATTACAGGCAAGCGAGTCCACGCATTACAAATTTCATGGCCCTCGCGGTTTGGATTGTTCGTCGTCCTAATGAGGATTTTCGATGTTTCAGAAATCTACAGTAAGTTTTGTTTTAAAATTTTGTGTGTTTTTGGTTTTAGTTCTAGATAGTGAAACAGAGATTGATGATGGTGATGTTATTGGCACTGATATCTTTCTCAATACAAAAAATCATGTGTTCTTGAATGGAAGTCAACTTAATTACAATATGTAATTGGAATAATTTTGTTCTTGTTTGGTGAATACTTGATTTTCCATAAAAAAATGATTAAACCTTGAATTGAATCTTGGCACCGGGTTGTTAATAAAGATAATACGTACAAGTCTACTAGACACATGATGTTCTATTTCCAATCAAAACTTAAATTCTACCTTCAAATGATATAAAAAGCTCATGATAATATATGCAAACTGCTCAACAAAAACAACAATTGTATGGTTCCAAATTCAAGTGCCATCTACTCTTTAATTTGACATGTTATATTGATCATAGAAAGCTATACATATTATTATATTAGTTAAATGAAACATTCATTTGGTAAAATCAATTAGAGATATACTAGTGAAGTTACCCCTGAGATTAAGGGTTCGAGCTCTATCTATGACATACTGATATAAAATAATAAAGTGTTATGTTTTTTCCTATGATGATAGCATTATTGTTATTCAATTTTCATGGATCTCATTTTCTTGTATTTTATTTTGTTTGTGGTGTTGATCGCAGGAGAAAAACCAAACATTGCTTTGTTTGTAATGTTGGACATAAGACTTGTTCTTGCCGAAAGTGGGAGTTGCAGGTATGCAAGCATGCAGTGGCTGTAAACTGGAACATGGCATTCCATGGTGTTGAAGTTGGTGTCCCTGAAAGCTGGGTTTCAAAGATATATTGGCTGGAGACTTTTTTTTTGAACGGCAATTTATTAAAAAACGAGTAGATCCTAGCAAGACGCTAGGACCACGACACCATTACAAGACCAACCAAATACAAGGGAAACCATTACAAAGGGCAATGACACCAATTTTGCCATGCCA
>BJCO01364488.1:0-13101 GCA_018326465.1 Flaveria floridana
AGGAATTAGACGACACACGATTTGGAACTGGGTGCAGTGGTGTTTGCACTTAAAATGTGGAGACACTACCTCTACGCTAATACGTTTGTTATCTACACCGATTACAAAAGCCTGCAGCATATTCTGGATCAGAAGATGTTGAACATGCGTCAGAGGAGTGGGTAGAACTATTAAGTGACTATGAATGTGAGATATGATACCATCCTAGAAAGGCAAACGTAGTGGTCGATGCCCTGAGTAGAAAGGAAAGGGAAAACCCCTTCGTGTTCTTGCCCTAAGGATGAGCGTATATACTAGCCTTGTCGCTAGATTGAAAGAAGCATAAGAGGAAGCCCTCAAGGAGAATAAGCTGCCTGGTGAGACGTTAAAAGGGATGGAGAAGCGTTTGGAAGTGGAAAACGATGGATTGTACAAATTTGAAGGAAGGATATGGGTGCCTAACCATGGTGGAATTAGGGATATGATTTTGGACGAGGCATACAAATTTAGATATTTGGTTCACCCACGAAGCGGTAAGATGTATCAAGACTTGAAAACACTTTTTTGGTGGCCCGGATTAAAGAAATCTAATGCCACCTACATGGGGAAATGTTTGACATGTGCAATGGTAAAGGATGAAAACCAAAAACCATCAGGAACCCTACAGCAACCCGAAATCCCGGAATGAAAATGGGATAACATCACAATGGATTTTGTCCTGAAACTACCAAGAACATCTCATGGTCATGATGCCATTTGGGTAATCGTGGACAGGCTTACCAAATCAGCCCATTTCTTACCAATTAGAGAGGACTATAAGGTGTCAAAGTTTGCCCGAATATACATTGACGAAATAGTGACTCGACATAGAGTGTCGCTCTCGATTATCTCACACCGCCATAGTCACTTTACATCACGATTTTAGAGATCTCTCCAATAGGCTCTGGGAACCCGTCTCGACATAAGCACTGCGTATCACCCTCAAACCAACGGACAAAGTGAAAGAACTATTTAGACCTTCAAAGACATGTTGAGAGATTGCGTGATTGACTTCGGTGGAAGCTGGGATAACCACCTTCCCCTAGTAGAATTCTCCTACAATAATAGTTACCACACAAATATAAAAGAAGCCCCGTATGAGGATCTATACGGCAGGAAATGTCGGTCACCCTTGGGTTGGAATGAGGTAGGTGATAGCCAAGTGATGGGACCCGTCATTATGGAAACCATAGACAAAATAGTTAAGATTAAGGAATGACTTAGAACATCCAGAGATCATCAAAAGAAGTATGATGACAGAAGACGAAAGCCTCTTGAATTCCAAGTGGGTGATAAAGTAGTGTTAAAGGACGCACCGTGGAAAGGAGCTATGAGATTTGGCAAGAAGGGCAAGCTAAGCCCAAGATATATTGGACCATTTGAAATACTGGCAAGAATTGGTCTGGTAGCATACCATCTCAGATTACCCGAGGAGCTAAGCTACATACATAACACTTTTCATGTATCAAATTTGAAGAAGTGTCTGGTAGACAAAGCCTTAGAGTTACTATTGAAAGAAGTAAAAATAAATGACAAACTGAATTTTGTTGAGGAACCTATAGAGATTATTGATTGATTGGTCCATAAACTTAGGCGAAGCCACATACCCAAGGTAAAAGTGAGATGGAAATCTAGGTGAGGACCTAAATTCACTTGGGAGCGAGAAGATTAAATAAGGAAGGAATATCCGCACCTCTTTAAAGCCACCCGTCCAAAGTCTAATTGAAGCTAAAATTTCGAGACGAAATTTCCTAAACGGTGAGAGAATGTAACAACCCCTCCTCGACCTCAAAAATGAGTCAGGGACTTATGCAAAATATTAAGTGGAAATTTTTCTAAGTCATACGCCGGAATAGTTCCCATGCGCCTTGACAGTGCCCATGCGGCTAAGTCTTGGGCGTTCAGCAGTGCTCATACGCCCATATAGTTTTCATGCGCCTAAGTCTCATACACACCAACAGTAGTCATGCACCTAAATAGTGGTAATGCGCCTAGAATTTTACTTATGTATTCGTGTATATATTCAACTTCTGATTATTTTTACACTTATTTTACATCCAATATTGATATTTAACAATGTAGAAACTTATTCCTGTGTAGAAACTATCTTTTGTATGATTATTTGAGGCAATTTCGGATATATAAGTTTTTAACACTTAGGCATACTCGAATGTGGGGTGCCCTAGCACACCCGTGGCTTAACAAAATAATAATAATAAAATACAAATAAAACAAATAAAAATATGTTATTCTTCATGGCCGCCCAAACCACCAACCAAATACAATTTGCAAAATCCCAAAACCCATTCCAACAGTCTACCCTTCTCTTTTCCTTTTTCCATACATGCAAATCCTTTCACTTCATTCTTTCATATACATCTCTCTCTCTCTCTCTCTCTCTCTCTCGGTCCTTCTCTCAACCGAGGAAACACACATACACAACATTCTAACCCTTGTTCATTTCAACAACATTCCAAAGAACAACAAGGTTCCAGCCCCACTTCAAAGATCTTTTGCTCATTCTAGCCTTCTAACCGGTTATTTAGTAAGTATCAATGAATTCCCATCTACTAAATCTTAATATCTAAACCTCTATCTTACTATAAACTTCACTCTCATTGTTCTAAGCAGAAGATTCACTACTCATACCTCATATCTGTGGGATTCAAACTTCACACAAGGTACTATTCTAAGTTAAACCGTGAATCTAGGGTTGATATACAAGGATTTATACCTTGAAAACCCTCTTTTATGTACTATTACACCATCCATCATCTTGAATTGTAAACCCTTCCACCCAAAGTTAAAAACATGCTTTAAAACCGTATATAAACATCATTAAAATATGATTTGAAAGTTGCAAAAGCAATTAGGTGATGTTTAGGGTACGATTTATAGGGTTACACAAGTGTAAAAGGGGTGTAACACGTCATATACACACAACATATATGTGATGCATGGTAGAACCGAGGGTTAGCATGCATTTTTCAATAGTTTAATGATGCTAAATGAAGGTAAATTAGTGATGAAGGCTGAAGATAGTCAAAAGAATAATGTACTAGGCAAAACAAGCTCATTTGGTGACCCAAAATATGGAAATAATTCAAGAAAACTAGCTATAACATGAATAACTTATAATCTAAGAATTTTTAGGCCTTAGAATAATTATTTTAATGATAGAAATCGAATTTGGTGAATTTTTGGGTTAATATCTAATTTCTATGATTTTACCTAACAAAAAGTGAATGTAAATCGGGAAAATTAGATAAAATATTAAAAATAAAAAAGGAGCCAAAATTCTATGCAAATCACCTTATTTCAGTAAGAGATAGAAATTAGAGTGGTAATTTGGTTAAAATTAGAAGATTCAAAACTAGACGTTTAGAACTGTCCATTTTACCAAAACCAGTAACTAGAAACTTGTGTTCTAGAACTCCACCAAGTAAGAACTGAAATTTTAGGGTTCTAACAGGCTCAAATAGGCTATAAAAGGCTTAAGAAAATATTAGGGGTCAAAACTATAAAGAGACAAACTTTAGGGTAGAAATTGTAAATTTTGAAACTTGAAGGGCCAAAAGTGTAAATTCTGCACTTCTAACCAAATTTTAGTAACCTCGTGACTAGAAACTAATATTTAACTTACTAAGATGCTAACAAATTTATAAGAACCATAAAACATGACGTACGCATGCCAAAACCCTAACTTTCCTAAAAAGAAAACTTTTGATGCAAACTTCTAAGAAACGAAGTCACGTACACCGTTAACCATAAACATGCACTCAATTACACTTCCAATGATCTAATAATCTATAGCTTATTACCTATATCATGATCATAGGGTGCTAGGATTTGGATATTCTCGGTACTTAAGGAAACCATTGTTTGATACCAAGGTGAGTTCTCGTGTCCCCATTTTTATTGTTGTTTTGGGGATGAAGCATGCTCCTTTGAACTAAAACTTTTTCTGTGTTATTATATGATGCTTATGTTGTGCATATTGTTGATACTTGCTAACACTTTAATCACAATATTAATTCTTTTATGAACCGCTTGTTTTATATGGGTAGATCTACTTGGGGAATCCCCCACACACAGTGCCTTCCTTATTAGATGGGTACCCCACTGAGATCCTGAGGGATCGTTTATGTCGTGTGACAGGTTTTTATAAGATAATATGGTGAACCATCCGGTAGGTATGATACACTATTTTGAGGCTCAGTTCTCCCTTCGGGGTTAACCGGTACAACTAAACTTTAGAAGAGGCTAGTCGGGACTGAGTGCAGGGTTGATTGTGACCCCACAACATTGATAACTGATATTAAAACTTTAGTATGTAGACTTTAAGTGCCCCGTTGGTTTTTAAACATTAAGTGCTCGAACTCCCCAACTTTTTAGTTGACATAAAATCATTTTGAGCATGTTTCAGGTAACCCTTGATGGAGGTCTAGAGAGACTTGGAGGACTTGTAGATGACTTAGTACCCTGACCTCATGGCATTACTGATTGCAAACTTAAACTTTTGGTCAATTTGTATCATATTTACTTTAAACCATGTACCCATGTGTTGAAACAATTCTGTATCATAATTAATGTAATGCCATGTGATTTTTCTACTTGCGTGCTCTTATGATGGTTTGTTTCCACTACCATATTTGTTGCTAGTCTGTGACGTCCCACCCTCCTTGGGCCTGGGGTGTGACAAAAAGATCTCCATCAACAAGCAATGTGAAGTCAACCAAAGGAAAGGTGCAAGAAGAAGATTCTGAGACTCAAGTTCAAAGTGACTCAAGTTAAAAGTGACTCAAGTCAATCTCCATCAGATTCATCCTCACCACCACCAACATAACAAAATGAATCAATTAAAATAAAGTCAAACCTGAATCATCAGGATTGATTTGCAAAGGGTTGACAATTATTGACATACTTGGTCAGCCCAAGCATATTAATGCATGGGTGTCCCTTTCTAATTGATTTCATTTTATATGCAGGATCATACATGGAGGGCTGGAAACAAGTGGTATGTTGACAGTGGATGTTCCAGGCGTATGACAGGAAACTGTTCTCTCCTCCATGATTTCAAACACAAAAATGCTTCATATGTAGCATTTGGTGGGTATAAGAAGGGAGGTAAAATTGTAGGTGAAGGTATTGTAACCAATGGGTTGCTTGAAATTGAGAAAGTTATTTTTTGTGAAAATTTACAATTTAATTTACTTAATGTCTCTCAACTTTATGATCAAAACTATACCACATTATTTGATAAAACTCACTGCTACATTCTTAAACCTGGTTTGCAAATCCCAGATGATTTTATCCTTACTAAAGCACCAAGAAAAAGAAACACATATGCTTTGTATATGAACAAACCCTCTTTAACAACAAATGAAACATGCCTAATCTCTAAGTCATCAGAAGATGAATCTCAACTATGACATAGAAGGCTGGTTCATTCTAATATGAAGAACATGAATAGATTAGCAAGAAATGACTTTTTCATTGGTCTTCCTAAGAAATAATTTCAGTGCACTACTCATTGTTGTTCATGTTATAAAGGAAAACAATATAAGGTGTCACACAAGTCCAAAATCATAAACACAAACACTACACCACTCAAATTGCTTCACATGGATCTTTTTGGTCCTACCAATGTGATGAGCATTGGAAAAAGGCAATATTGCTTAGTGGTTGTTGATGATTTCACTAGATTCACATGGGTCTTCTTCTTAGAACATAAGAGTGAAACATCAGAAATATTAATAGAGTTCATCACTAAAATTGAAAATTAACTTGATTCAAAGGTCAAAATTTTAGAAGTGATAATGGAACAGAATTTGCTAATAGTGTTCTAGACACCTTTTGCAGGAAAAAAGGCATAGCAAGACAATTCAGTGCCCCAAGAACTCCACAACAAAATGGAGTTGTTGAGAGAAGAAATAGAACTCTTATTGAAACAGCTAGAACAATGCTGGCTGATTCACATCTACCAATTACCTTTTGGGCTGAAGCAGTGAATACATCCTGCACTGTTCAAAACAGAATTTTATTTGTTAAAGAACATAACAAAACACCATATGAGCTTTTATTTAAAAGGAAACCTTTTATAGGCTATCTTAGAGCCTTTGGGTTAAACACTAAGGGAAATTTTCAGAAAAATCCTATGATGGTTTCTTTGTTGGTTATTCATCAACATCTAAATCATATAGAGTTTACATTCCATATCAACACATTGTGGAAGAAAGTCCTAATGTCTCCTTTGATGAAACATATTTTACAAAATTTGTAATAGGTTCATCATGGTTGTTTGACATAGATGCTTTCACGAATTCTTTTAACTCTGGTTATTTGAATATTACAGGTACTACGGATACTTTTTATCCTTATGTTCCTCCAACAATAAACGAAGTGCAACTATCTACGGACCCACCAACACTTCCTACACATACCCCAAGTGTTGCAGATCCTGGCCCTTCCTCTCCGTTAAGTACTGGACTATCTGCTGGGCAAGCTACTTCAGCCCTCAAGTGAACAAAGCATCTGTAGATGTTAACTCTGCTTCCGCAGATGTTAACTCTGCTTCCGTAGATGTTAACCCAGCATCCCTAGATGTTAACTCTGCATCCATAGATACTCCATCTACATCCGAAGATGCGGAAGTTCCTGCAACTAAAGTTCAAAACCTATCAGAACAACCATCAAATCCACCAACAACATCAGCAGATCCACAACCAACATCTGGAGATGTCATTATGACATCTACGGAAGCTCAAACATCTGCTGAAAAACAAAATCAGGAAGATGGCACTACTCTAGTATCAGATCATAATGCAGTAGACCTTAACAACTTTGTTAATTCTTTATCTCAGTTGGATCATTCTACATCTCAGTTGGATCACTCTACATCTCTATACATGACTAACTTGGAATCCTCCATTCCAGTTGCAAGTACTCCAACCACTAGAGTTCATAAGAATCATCCAATTGATAACATAATTGGTGATCTTCATGCAAGAACCACCAGAAATCAAGGGGGAGTAGCCAACATTTGTCTTTTCTCCTGCTTTCTCTCTCAAGTGGTTCCACCCTACATATCAGCTGCACTTAAAGACAATAGCTGGATTGAAGCTTTGCAAGAGGAGCTTCAACAATTTAGAAAGCAGAAAGTCTTGAATCTAGTTGACTTGCCTGACATTATATTTGCTATTTGTGTTTGTGCTTGGTACCAAGCAGATCCAAAGGAATCACATATGAATGTTGTGAAGAGGATATTCAAATATCTTAAGGGTAAGCCATCTCTTGGCCTTTGGTATCCTAAAGAAGGAGAATTAAATCTTTACTCCTATTTTGATAGTGATTTTGAAGGATGTAACAACAGAAAATCCACCACCGGTGGATGTCAATTTTTAGGACCAAGGCTTGTTTCTTGGTAGTACAAGAAACAAACCAATGTCTCAGTATCCACAACTAAAGCTGAGTACATAGCTGCTTCAGCTGGTTGCTCCTAAGTCTTATGGTTGCAAAACCAGTTACTTGATTATGGGTACAATTTCCTTAAAACTCTAATAACTCAGTTCCTATGTTTATCACTGCTAATGCAGTACAACATAGTAAAACAAAACATATAGAGATCAGATATCATTTTATGAGAGATTGCTTAGAAAATGGTTGATTAAGTTGATCAAAGTGGATACCAACAATTAGCTTGCTGATTTATTCACTAAATCCTTTGATTCAGTGAGATTTAATTTCATTAGGCATGATCAACTTAGAATAACTCTCTTATCATTATTGAGAAAAGCATGATCTATCAACAATGAAAAAGCCAAAACATACATAAAAAAATAAAAATACAAAACGAATGTCTTGTTTATAGCTTTTGCATAATGGGATATGATAGTACACTATAACTTAGCTTACTTTCCTAACTTTAATCCTACATTAAGACTGATCCGAGGTGCCTTGATATGTAAGAAGGTTTAGCTTGAGTAGAACATAGCCAATAGCATGCCAACCTTAATGTATAGATGATTGATTGTGGATTCTCCAATTTCAGAAACAAGCCAGTGACTCTTATTCTGAGGTGATCAACTTGCTCACCCAAACATACTATGTACTGATTATTTATAATTTCTATCTTTGCACTTCATTTTCCCTCTTTTTGCTGAGCAAAGACTTGGGATCATGAACACATGTGTTTATATATATAATCACTTGGTGATATGATTATGATTATAATCATCCCTCTATTTTGTGTGAACAAAAGCCTAGGTTAAAGGTACCTCTGTTTTACGTGAGTAAAGACATGGTGCTCGAGGATGATCATACATCAAACTCTAAAAGAATCAAAAGTGATCAATTGTATATTAGTTTAAAAGGCTTCAACAACAATGTGCATTAATAAGATTTCACCATAATCTTAAGATATATCTTATACCTAAAGGTACATACTTTAACTGTGAAAAAGTGATAGGATGACTCACTAAGGGAGGACAACCTCTAATATGACTTGAATGTGGAGACCATAACAGTGAATCTCTAATCAAATACAAAACATGATAAACAACATGCCTAGTTGAACATATGCTCTTGCTTGAATTTCAGCGGATCAACATATTTGCAATCAACACTAGATCCTTGTCTACCACACAATGCACTAACTCAATCAGAAGGTAACTTATTGTTATAGTATGATCCCATTTGCAAAGCTGGTACAGCAGGTTAAGTTTTGTTAATTCATGTTATTTACCAAACTATGGTGTGATCATTGCTTTTCATGCTATTTTCACTTAAATTTATGCTAATCACTTCATCATTAAGCACAAATTTAGGGGGAGTAGTAATCAGCATGAAAAATGAGTTAAACAAACAAAACATAGTGAAGGAAATTGCATCATGAGCAACAACTACCTTGGCTGTTCGATATCTGATTTGACAAACTCCTTGCACAATTGTCAATAGAAAAAGTCAACAAGGGTCTAAAAGCAACATATGATCTGATATTAGATCATACATCAAAAAGGGGATAAAAGTTTATCCTTCAGCAGAAGTTACAGTGTAATACTGCCTTGCAGCAGATGTTACAGTGTATAGCATCAAAACAAAATGTGAACATCCATAGATTGGTAGCCTATGGATGATAATGTTTGCAAAGTATAATTTACTTCCATAGATAGATTATATATGGAAACACAAATTATACTTCCTTAGATATTTTCCTTTGGAAGATTAAGTTTTCTTACGAAAGAGTAATCTCCTTCGGAAGATGGTTTCATAAGGAAGACTTAATTTTCAGCGGAGGAGTTAATCTTCTGCGGAAGCTTTAATTACTACGGAATAAATAATATATAATCTGCATAAACAAAAGTTATAGCGAAAGGGTATTAAGGGTTGAGGGTTCCATAATATTAAAAGGTTATTAACTATGTCTCTGAAAAAGTGTATAAAATATACCTTGGACTTGTCGTATTTGTTTACATTTCACAGAACACACTTTGACCTAGAAAACCGTTCGTCAACCTTACTAAACCCCTTCTGCCAATACTCAAAACTGACTAAATCACTAAGATTCTCCAACTACAGTTCATCATTCGAACACGTTCAGCAAGGTAAATCACTTATGTTAACTCAATATTGCAGTTTACTTCTAAAATGTGGTTGAGACTCTTGAACTTTTGTAAAAACTAGAATGTCTTATTCATGCTTAAATTCGTAAATCATTATTTATTGATGTAATTATGCATTGCGGTTGGCAAATTGATTCACCAAGGAGCACAATGTATGTGCATTCCTGAATTCGGATGATCCGGTTACTGAAGGATGTACAAAGATCATCAGATATCTCAGACGTTCGAGGATACAGTACGCATTGTCTGTTGATCCAGTAATCTATCAATCCCATATGATAGATTTCTAGAATACTGCAAGAGTGGTAGAAGAAAATGGTGAACGAGTCATCTAAGCTTCAATTAGACATGAAGTACTCAGAGTAGATGAACAAATCATAAGAAGAGTATTGGAACTGGGTGAACAAGAAGCAGGTCACCCTGATGTATTTGATTATGAATACATTCAAAGGCTGTTTCAGCTGATGGTATACGATAGAGATTATAGAAATGGTGATATAAAGAAAGGGAGACTGTGCAAGCCATACAAATTCTTGTGCCACACTTACGTGAAGTGCATGTCAAACAGGAAGTCTGGCATGGATAGATTTTCTAGGCACATCTCCTCCGGAATGATCGGTGTATTTGAAGGGAGAACTTACAATTACTCCAAATACATTCTTCGATGCCTATGTGATCAAGTTGAACTGTAAAAGGCTGACAAGATGTTCATGTTCCAAAGGTTCATCCAGCTGATCATCAATGACTCCCTACCACACATACAGAGGGAAGGTGATGTGTTTGTTCAAGCACACCTGGGCAGATCTATATTGAACAAAATAAGTGGAAGATATGAAGGAGAAGAAATGGCAATGTTCCCTCATGTGATAGATGTTAATGGTGAAATACCACAAGAGTTGGTGTATGTGGAAGAGGTAGAACAAGATAAAGAATCTCTTGCTCAAACTGAGTAAGCTTCACTTTCACCACCTTAGTCTCTTATCATTAACGAACCCTCATCACCACCTGCTCAATAAGCTTCACCATCAGAATAACAACCAATCCCATAAACACAATACATCTCTCCCAATCAATCCCAATCATCATATACTCAATCAAACACTTCAACAAAATCCACTCAATAAGAACCTCTCTCTCCCATACAACTATAACCCTATCAAGAACAACCTCATATCCCTAGCCCTCCTGTAACTAAAGCCAACCTTGCATTTGAGAGTAACACTCCAACCAAACTAGTGATTGAAGAAGAAGAGTATGAAGAAGCTCAAGCTGAGAAAACTAAGGAGGTGAACCTAGAAGGTGAAAACGAAGGAGAATAGGAGGTGGATCAAGTTATGGGTCATGATGAGCCTGAAGATGAAGATGAACCTTAGTTTGTAGACATCATTGCTTACGATGAAGATGATCTTAATGATGAGGAGATTGATGTCAGTAAAAGCTTTCTTATTACAAAATACAACAGACTGACAATCAAATCCAATAAAAGAAAAGAGAGGTTAAGGAAGGTAGAGGAGGAAATTAAAGAGAAAGATGCCCTTCTAACTCTCCAAGAAGTATATATCAGCAGATTGAAAGAGAATGCTAAAACTGATTAAGAAGTAATCGATGCCTACCAAGAGCTTATAAGAGAGTTAAAGGCGGAGGTAGACAAAGAGAAAACTGAGAAAGAACAGGATATCATAGAGATGAACAATGCACAAATCTCCATCTCTAGGCAAGCTGAACTGATAATAGCTAAAGATGAAGAGATTGAGAAATTAAGGAAAAAGATTAATGAGTTTGAAGCTGCCCAATCCTCTCAACTTGTACTGTACACTGATAAATCCTCATCAAAATATTAGCAAAAACAAAAACAGGCCCCACTTATCTGCTAAAATAGAAAGAGGAGTTACCTGGGAAAAATTCAGAAGGAGGTGATAGAGGTGCAAGAATCACCGAAGAAAATAAAGTGGGTCTCACCTGAGCATACCCCTTCAGTCAATCCAATGTTGTCAAAACAAAATGAAGAAGAAACGAGTGATACTGAATGGGAGGAGCTGATAAAAGATAACCAAAATGTTCACTCATAAAGACATCTATGAGGAAAGGCCTAAGTCAAGCATGTTCATGGAACTGATCAACAAAGGGTTCCATTTGAGATGGTTGAAAGAATGAACACGGATGAGATAAAACAAACAATCAAAGACTTTACTATGGCTAGCTTCATGATCCCAGACTGCAACTATGACAATTCAAGTTTCAAGCTTAAGAACAATTAAAGAAAGATTTGGGTCACTATGACACCAACAAGATCAACAGGAACAATCTAATTTGTTGGTTGCAAAATCACAACTACAAATTTTACAAACTAAGAGACAGAGGTATGATGGAACTGAGACAGATGATGGAGTATGTAATAGGATAGAGCTGCAGACTAGAGTGAGATTCAGAACCAAAGCCAAGGATTCAAGGCTAACTCACACAACAACTCCAGCTGAGCCGACCATAATTGAAAGTAAAGACATGCACAGAGAAAAGGGAAAGCTCATCAGGGAACCCAGAAAGGTCCTTCCAAGCAAGGTGTGGCCTACTGGTACAACAGTGAGAGAAGTGTCTGAGAAAAAGTCTACCTTAATTCAGCTCTTCAATCACATCACTACTCCTATGTCAGTTGAAGACTTACAGATCATTGCATGGAAATATGATGCTAACTGGTATAGTGCAATCATAAAAAGGGCATCTGGGATGATACAATACTTTCCCATGATTGAACTTGTCATATCACTCCCAGATGACGACCTTCAATAACTACAGAGCTTGCCAATCATCAACTTTCCAATACACCCAAGGGGAAGAGATTTCTCGGGTATGGTTGGTAAGTTGTTATCTAAGTTTAAGGATGATGTGCTCAGAGAAGCTATAAAGAAAGATGAGGAGCATAAGAAAAGAAAAAGAAAGGCTAAGAAGATAACAGGATAGCTCCTCACACACCATTAAAGCTAAGTTCTTAATCCGAATTGGGCAAATAAGCAAAAGAGTTGCACAAATAAAAAGATTTGAGGGAAACTAGTTCTCACAAACCATTACTAATTAGGGTTATATTGAGAGAACAAAAGAACTGATACTCAAAAGATCCGCATATGGGAAGGATACAACTAACATAAGGATATTTGATCCATTAGAAATCAGTCTTTTGCATCCAAGCTATACAACATATCTGCTTGACAAATACTTCCTAAAGCTTAACAATAAACAGACACAGAATGATCTATGCCTATGTGTGCATAAGATTCAAGTAATAGACAAGTTGAATGTTGCAGCCAATAAAAAAAATTTGAGGCTGGCCAGCTCATGGGTTGTGAATTCCCATCTATTACTGAGCTAAGGATTTCTAAAGAGGATGAACTAGAAGTGGTTAATAACAACAGTGTTATTGCAACCCTGACCACTAAAGAAGACATTTTGGGACTCAAGTTTGACACTC
>BJCO01364512.1:0-13357 GCA_018326465.1 Flaveria floridana
CTTTCATGTCTTACACTTATGTAATCCAATGTAATGAATTGATTGAATGATATATGAAATGCATTATGATGTTTATCTGTGATTAATTATGTCATGTTATATTTATATTGAATGTGATTCACATGAATGAACTAAATATATAGGTTTGATGTTGGTTTTACATAGTTACTAGTCAATAAGAACTTAGAAATGCGTTTAACTTAGTCATGTGGACATTCATGCTAATGGACCATACTTATGGCCCATACGCATGAATGAACCATTCTTATGGACCAGTTGCACGACTGAGCCAGGTGACGGGATCAGTCATATGATTGAGACATAAGATTGGTTCAATCGCACGACTGAACCTTCAGTCATGTGTATGAGTCAATCGCATGATTCAGTCACAAGACTGAACCATGATAATGATTTAGTTGTACGAATAAACACTGATAACCTATAAATACCACATAATTCTTGGAAAAACATAACTCTTCATAATACTTCGTACCCTTGCCGTCCAGAGCGTCCCAAGTTTCAAATCCAAGTTCATAGTTCGTTCCTGATCGATTTCAATCTGTTCTTAATGTTTGTTTCATTGTTTGATCGATCGGGTTATTCATTCTCACTGATTGGATCGCTAATCAAATAGAATTCCGCGGTATTTGATCTGGTTTCACGCAGAATCCATTAGTACGCCATACGTACACGGTCCTAACAAATAAACCAAGGTTTTCTAAAACAATATCAAATACCCCTCCGAAATACCAAAGGCAACACAGACAAGATCAAGGAAAAGCTGTGTTAACTGAGGTAACACCTAGGGATGAACGTAAACCAAAGGTTCAAACTATAAACCAGTCGTTTGTTTATCACAAACAGGCCTTACACAAAACTAGTTTGTGGAAAGCAAAATCAACAAGTGTGTTTGAGAGTGAGGACAAGATGAAGAAAAATGTGTCTTCGTCTTCAGAAGGATAGTGGGCGGAGTTCGTAACGTGTGATGCCTCTGGGAAACCCAAGCTAGTAAAGGCTTGGATCCCACTCCTAAACTAATCTTTTATGTTTTGTGAAGGTTGTCCGCTACATCGCTATCACTAACACCTACATTATTGATAGTGGGGCATCCAGGCACATGACCAGGAATCTGTCTCTCCTTTTCAATATGAAACAAATCAAAGGGGGACATGTATCTTTTATGGGAAACAAAGGAGGCTATCTCACAGCTCAAGGTGAAGTGGGAAATGAGAAGGTGAAGTTTGATAAAGTCAACTACATTCAACAACTGGAGAACAACTTACTCTCAGTTTCCCAAATATGCGATAAAGGCTATAAAGTTGTATTTGACAATAAGAGATGGTGCATTCTGAATAAGGAGTATGTTATCCCTGAGGAGAAAGTTCTAATGGCTGCTTCAAGATGTAATGACTTGTATGTCTTGGATATGTTAAAAGCATCCACAACTGAGTCTGCTGCTCAGTGTTTCTTGTCTAAAGCTACCGAGAGGGATTCCATTTCTTGGTATAGGAGAATGGGACACATCAATCCTAGGAAAATGAATCACTTGGTTCAAAATAATCTGGTTGAAGGTGTTACAGTAAAAAATTTTCAGCTTCCATATTTCTGTATATCATGCAAGAAAGGAAAATAGACAAAGAGATCTCACAAGTCTAAGAAAGTTCATTCTATTAAGATTCCACTGGAGCTTTTGCATATGGATCTGTTTGGCCCTGTCAGTACTAAAAGCATTGCAGGAGATTGGTACTGTTTTGTGATAACTGATGATTATTCAAGATTTTCCTGGGCTATGTTTCTAAAAGCAAAGTCAGAGACTTTTGAGGCTTTCAAGACTTTGGTTACTACTCTAGAGTCTCTGTACAAGTTGAAATTAAGGAAGATTCTTTCAGACAACAGCATAGATTTCAAGACTGCCTGTTCAATTCTGGAATGAAGTAATTGCTAATGCATGCTACATTCTCAATCGTGTATTAGTTGTCAAACGTCATGGTAAAACTTGTTATGAGTTGCTTTAAAGGCGTAAACCAAACTTGGAGTATCTGGAACTATTTAGAGCTCCTTGCATGTTGCTGAAGAAAACTCATACTGGAATGTTTAGTGAGAAAGCAGATGAAGGAATTTTTCTTGGAGACAATATACCTGACAAACGAGTTTACAACAACTCTACAGATCAAGTTGAATTGTGGTGCAACGTAGATGTGCAAAGATACACCACCCCTCCTGCTTGAAAAGCTCCATCATTTTCCTTTGATTATGATGGATTTTCAAGTCCTTCAATCTTACTTCTGCTTATTCCGATGAGGAGGTGGCTGCTTAAATGATGTATGACGTTCTGAACACTCCTAATCCAGACTCGAGCACTACGGCTCCATTTAATGGCATTTCTGGGTCTTCAGGGGCAGATTTAGAACTCAGTGATCACTCCTTAGACGATGAGGAGGCTGAAAATGAGAATGCAAGCAATGAGGAAACTGTCAGCCCAGATGAAAGTACACCCGTAGGTGAAAATGAATTGGCTGATTCCTCTGGAGCTAGTCACCCAATAGTCATAAAAAATGAACCAATGATTACAAACCTGGATAATGAAGTTGTCATTCTTAGAACTCCAGTGACAAGGATTAGTGTGAATCACCCCCCGGACAACATCATCGAGGATCTGCTATCTGGGGTACAGACAAGAAATCAGTTGTACACATCTGACTATGCAGTTGTGATGGAAAAGGGATACATTCGTGATGGGGCATATAAGTGTTTTTTTTCTCAAGTCGAGCCCAACTATGTTAGTGATGCCTTGAAAGATGAGGCATGGGTAAATACGATGTAAGAAGAACTTCTGCAGTTTAAGAAGCTAGGTGTTTGGACACTAATGGACAGGCCTAAGGGTGCTAAGGTAATTGGTAAGAAATGGGTTATTTGTCACAAGAAATATGACCAGGGGTCATTATTAGAAACAAGGTATAGTTAGTAGTTCAAGGGTTCAGACAAGTGGAGGGCGTGGACTACAATGAGGTATTTGCACTAGTGGCAAGGATGGAAACAATTAGGATCTTCCTAGCTTATGCATCCTACATGAAGATCAAAGTATATCAATTGGATGTGAAGAGTGCATTTCTACATGGTGATATCAGTGAGATAGTATACGTCAGTCAACCCGAAGGATTTGAAGATCCTTATCATTGGGACAAAGTTTATAAGTTGGACAAGTCTTTGTATGGGCTACATCAAGCCCCTCGAGCCTGGTATGAGAAACACTCCACACACCTGCCGAAACATGGCTTTCAAAGGGGAGTGATTAACTGCACGTTATTCATAAAAAAAGGATGGTGATTTACTGTTGGTTCAGATATACGTTGATGACATAATCTTTGGTTCCAAAAACAATTTGAATCTGTGATGAAAGCTGAATTTGAAATGAGTGCCATGGGAGAGATGAAGTTCTTTCTGGGATTACAGTGGATCAGACACCTACTGGAATCTTTCTACATCAGACTAAATACATGGGGGACATTCTAAGTCGATTTTATATGGAGAATGTAACAATTGCTGGTACCCCTCTTGCCACGAACCACGATGCGGCACCTGATGAGAATGGTGATCTGGTAGATGCCACTATGTACCGAGGGATGATCGGATCTCGTATGTACCTCACAGCTTCTCATCCTGATATCATGTATGCCACGTCTCTCTATTCCAGATATCAGTCAAAACCGAATGTAAATCATCTAATCAGGGTGAAGAGGATTTTTCATTATCTGAAGGGTACTCCAACACTCGGGTTGTGGTATCCTTATGATGATGACTTTGAACCTGCTGCGTATAGTGACTCAGACTATGTGAATGTAAGATGAACTACAAGTCAACATCTGCGGGGTGTCTATTTTTTGGAAGGCAGATAGTCACCTGGCAATGTAAGAAGCAGACGTATGTTGCTCTGTCAACATGTGAAGCTGAATATGTTGCTGCTGCAAGTTACTGTTCTCAGATCATCTGGATTCAATAGCAAATGCGTGACTACGGTTTGCAATTTACTAACACTCCTATTTTTGTTGATAATTCTGCTGCCATAGCTGTAACTAAAAATATGGTACAACATCCCAAAACCAAACATATCGGCATTAAATATCACTTCATACGTGATTGTTTTGGAAAACATTTAATCGATGTAATTAAAATTAACAAGGATTTTCAGCGCGCCGACCTCTATACAGAAGCTTTTGATAAACCGAGATTTTATTATCTATTAGAGGTTAACGACATCAAAAAGAAAGACGATGTGATTCCGGAGGAGTCGAGTTCATAGTCCGTCCGTATGTGTCTTAGTTTTAATTTTTTTTGTCAAATTTATTTTATTTTATTTTATTTTATTTTCTATCTTAAAAATATCAAAAACACAAAAAGATTTTCTGTTTTAGAATTTTAAGGGGAGAATAGTTTCAGTTTCAGTATTTATTAGTTTCAGTATTTATTACTTAAAAAAAGGGGCGGGCAGGTAAGCTGAAAAGCAAAGACATCAAATCTGAGAAATTGATTCTGTACTGTGAAAAATGATAATACACAGGCATCGAATCGTTTGGGACACAAAAAAGATTTTCATCTTTGAAATATTATATTGAAAGTCATAAAAAATTATAAGTCTAAGAAGTCAAAGCCTAATAAGTTGAAAAATGCTAGTAACCTAGTCTGTTACTGTGGTTACATAGAGAAAGTAAATCTAGTGGTTGCAAGTCCATTATATGATGTGTCGGTAGATTCGACACAATAGACCAGTAGACATGATTGGTGAATCGTGTAAATTAAATCAATCAACATGTTATGGGTTCCCATCTTATCCCTGGTCTTCACAATTAATAAATTTCCAATAAGGGGTGAGGAGCAAAAAGAAAGCCACAAATATGTGCTAATGACCAAAAACATGAGCAATGCATATGAAAAATGTCATAAAGCTAATCAAGTGAAACACAATCAAGTAAATGACCAATGTTGTTGCTGCGTTAAATATATTATAAATTTCTATAACAAGAAGATAGGAAGTGTGCCTCTCTGCTGTGCGATGGCACTGGCCTTAGGATAAGCATAACCTACATATTCTAAGAATTCATTGTTGTTTGTGCCTCTCTGTTATGCGATGGCACTGACATGAGGCTTGGCATCTCTTTGAAAGCTCTTAGAATAGTTTCTTCTTGACAATAACTCATAGACCGCTCAAATATCTCCTGAGGAAGGTTGATTACCATATAAGCATGGGATCCACAGATACTTATTGAACTAATACACCTAAATAATCACCAATGTCTGTCAGAAATCTGTGTATGGATTTAAGTGGACAAATATACTGACAATCATCGTGGCTGCATCTCTCGATGTTCAAAATCAATGTGTGTTACACAACAGCTCTAGCATGATTTTCTGTTAAGTGCTTTTGACTCTTAGATGAATGAGATTCCATGAATCGTATATATAATGTTCTCTGTTATTGATATAAATACAAAAGGTCCCAAATGATTGTGTTTTCTGCCTGTCTGATTCAATGTGAATCTTTCTAGAAATGATGTTAATGTTTGAAGCCAATCTGCTCAGGGGGAGAAATCTTTTCAGTAATGTTAAAATGCTTTCAACCCTCCTCAAATGAAAAATACAAAAATATGTCTTATTTCAGTTTTAGTTTAAGTTTTCGCGCATTACATACGTTAGTATTGTGTTAGTGTCGGACTATGTAACAAGACTAAACTCTTTGAATCTCACATAATGAACCGAACATTAAAAGCTTGTTTCTGAAAGATAAAAGAATCACGTTTGAGGTGATCAACGGTTTTCATTTAAAAGGATCATGTCTGAGGTGAACAAATGATTTCTAGTTAAAAGGATCACGTTTGAGATGATCAGATGGTTTTCATTTAAAAGGATCACGTCTGAGGTGATCAAATGGTTTTCACTTAAAAGGATCACATCTGATGTGATCAAATGGTTTTCAGTTAAAAGGATCATGTTTGAGATGATCAATGTTCATAATATCATTTATCAAAGATAAGTATGTGAAATAGTGGGCCAAACGAAGTCAAATTCACTAATATGGCCCAATCGCATGACTGGACCATAAGTGTGGGCCAATCGTATGACTGGACCATAAGTATGGCCCAATCGCATGATTGGACCATAAGTATGAGCCAATCGCATGATTGGACCGTAAGTATGGACCAATCAGACGACTGGACCACAAGTATGGCTCAATCGCATGACTGGACCATGAGGATGGCCGAGTCGCACGAATGGAAACCTCAGTATGAACCAATCGTACGATTGGTTGAAAGGGTATAAGTCAGTCGTATGATTGAACCTCAGTCGCACGTATGAACCATGCGAGTGGGGCCAATCGCACCACTGAAATTCAAAAGTATAAAAACGAGGTTCAGTCAGTCTTAAACCCTACACTTGTTTCAAATTCTCTGAAATATCCAACTACCTAAGGACCCTTTTTGAAATTTTTCTTGAGATTCAACTTTCTTATTCGATTGCTAACGGTTCCGCATTGATCAAAGGTACTTTCAAGATGAGAACATGATATAAAGTACCCAAAATAGATCGAAAATCAGATTGAACTATAACCAAACTAAACCAAACTGAAAAACACCAAATAGGACCTTTAAATGAAATTAAAAGTGAATTTAATGTATATCTAGTGTTATAACAAGTCATGGCGCATCTAATGAATGTAATCTTCATATGGATATTTCTGATTCGAAGAAAATTCAAAATTTTGGTCTCGTATAGTGCGTATGTGACTGGACGGTCTGATGAACTTCAATTGTACGATTGAACCAGACGCATGATTCAATCGCATGATTGACTCAACCAGTGCGTCAGTCGTACGACTGGCTTAATCGTATGTCATGACATGATACTAAGCTCATTCAGATGCTCAATCGTACGATTGAGTTCAGTCATATGGTTCAATCGTACTATTAAACCAGTACGATAAGACATGTTCAAATTCAAATGTTTCTTCCATGTGGACTGGTCTAACTTGTTATTCTAATGGTTGTTGTTTATGCTACAATAAAAATGGTGGAAAGGTGGACCATGAGTACTAAGCACAACATTTGTGCTTACCTCAACACTACTTCGAGGAATGCCGCCGAGTTTGTAGGAATTATTGAATTCCTAAACCGCTCCAGGATCTACAGGGCGATCTCTACACCCTGCACACTATACCAATCACTACAACAAGTGTTCTGGGAGAATGCTATAGTGGATCGTACTGTTGAGCCATATCAGATCAGGAGCACTATATTCGGTGAGGCTATAGATATCAGTGAAGATGACCTGAGGCGAGTGTTAGATTGGGGAGACGACAGGGATCATCTCACCAAACTTTATCCCATGACTGTTAGGGGCTGCTTTGTAAGGATTAAGTACGCCGGTGACATCAATGCCGGTGTGCTTAATAAGAGCAACATGTGCTCTTCTTGCAAGTATCTAGCACATGTGATTCTGAAGTGCATAGCCTCTCGACGAGGTGGTTTTGATGAGATGAGCAATCAGATTCAGAACGCATTTGTAGCGTTAGTACTGAACCGCCCCTTCAGCTTCTCCAAGATGTTCTTCAATTACATGAGGGAGAACATAGAGGCAAATGGGAAGGAGGGCTTCTACATGTATCCCCGGTTTCTCCAAATGATCATTAACGAGAAGCTACCTAACCTACTAAAGAACAAAGACGATGAGGTGTCATTGGAGGTGATGGATGACATGACATTGGGCAGGATGAAGGTGTGTAGAGGAAAGAAGATAAAGCCCCCTGTGAGTAGATTGTTTGGCCATCTGGCCAATGCTGACTACGCAGCACCAGCAAGGAAGAAGTGGCGTCACGATGACAGTGACTCAGATGTTGAGCATGTTGTGATCCAGATGATGAGGATGATTATGATAATGACCCAGATGTAGGTCACGGAGGTAATTCATCAGCTGCTGGTAGCTCTGGCCAGTCGATAGTTCACCCAGATCTCCCTACTATGGAAGATCTGGGTAATTTTGACTTGGGAGAGGAATCAAAGGACTCTGAGGAAGAGCCTCTTGCTAGACAGGTTGGTAGCAAGTGGGTTGCTACAGATAGAGGGAAGGAGGTAGTTGGTGCCCGCAAGGCTAGCTCAAAGGGTGTCGATACTGAGGAAGCTGATCATCCTACACACCGGGACAGCATAGCTGCACAGGGGGAGCACCGATGGCTAAGGGGACGAGGAAAAAAAGGATGGCCCAACCCTATGGGAAGAAGGGGAAACACCAAAAGATCATTTTGATGAGTTCTTCCACCACCACTACCACTACCCATGCCACTACCACCATTACAACCACTACCACTGACATACCCACTACTACACAAATACCCACATCAACCTCACCCACAATACCCAACACCACACATCCACAAACCATTCCTATCCCCACACCTATCTTCACAACCTCAACCACCATGCCTACCTTTACACAAGCCAGCACCTCAACCTCTCATATTCCACCTTCCTAGAGCACTACTCTACCCACAGTTGGGTTAGAGGAACAACTAGCAAGCCTTAAAAGGCTAGTGCTTAAGCTACTGGCAGCTGACAATCTGAAAACTGTCCAGATTAGCCAACTGATGTAAGTGAATGAAGCATAGGGCCAGCAAATTGCCAAACTGACTGAGAAGAATGAAGCCCATGAGCGGGCTTTAGTTCGAGCTCATAAGGCCCTTCAAGGTCAGAATGAACTAGTGCTGGCATCCACTAAGAGGGATCGAGGGTCTTTAGAAGAAGAACAAGAAGATCATGTTGAGGTTGAAGGGTAAAAGAGATGAGACGTTAAAGAGTAAAGGAGATGATGGTGACGACGATGATGATTCTAGTGATGTTGAATCAGATGATGAAGATGATGAGGAAGAGTCGAATAAGACTGGAAAGGAAAGAAGAAAGATGATGATGAGGATGACGAACCTGAAAGTGATGCAAACGTGTCAGCCTCAAATCAATCTAAGAAGGAGAGTCGGACTAAGTGAAGTCAAGATCAGGTAGCCTCTTCCTTAGGTCCTCAAGCTAATGAGCCTCAAGATAAAGATCAAAGTAATGATTAAGAAGTTTTATGTAATTTGAAATCATTTGTAATTAAATATTGTATTACATTAATGTAAATGATGATAATTTATGTTTAATACCTTGATGAGTCATTAATGTGTGCTTTGATGATCATTCTTTCAAACAGATAGAAATCAACAGGTCGATGATTTTGATGTTGCTCCTCTTCAGCATATTAAGACTCAGCTCATAATGATTCTTGATTTGCAAGGGATTGTATGTAGATTGGTGAGCTATACACTTGAAGAGGGGGAGATTATTCACGACATGACAGATGAACAATTGGCTGATATGTTTAGACTAAATTTGGATGAGATTGTGAAAGATGCCCCTGAATTTGACATTGTAAGCGATGAGGAGCAACAAGGAGTTGACGAGCTTGAGATTGAGGATGTAACGTCTGAGCACTATCCTCAGTACACTAATTTTGTTGGAGAGGCTATCCCGGATTTGGGTGAAACTTTTGTAAGTGGGTATTTTGACAAGGTAGATGAGAAGGTTAAGGAGAAAGAAGCTACAGAAAGTAAAGCTCAGGATGATGATACTGATGTGGCATAAAAGAAGGCAGAATGGATTGCTTGTCTATCTGAGATGAAGAATCAGAGAAAGCCACCTAAGCAGAATGCTTATACTAAGTTGTACAAAGTGAAAAGGCATCAGAAAGTATCTGGCAAGATCATCAGCCGGGAATATTTTGTGGATTTAAACGTATATGCTGTAAAGAGGGAGAAGGGGATTGAGTATTATCGACATCCGCATGATCTGAAGACTCTCCCCAGTTTTGAGTTAAACAGACTAGCATGCCTGTATCTATTATATGCTAACCCAAGAAAAATGTCAGGATGGTTTGAGAAGGCTTTAAAAAGGGAATACCACACGAGATGGGTCCACTTCAAACCTCAATAACCGAGAAGCTTTATTCACAAAACTGAAGTTGACTCAATCTCTGGAAGGCGAAAAGTGGTGTTAAAGTGGAGTCCTCCAAGAACGATGTCTAAGATCCCGTTAAGGGAAATGCCACAGGACTTCACACCACATTTCAAATGGTGGTATTATGATTGGAGAACGAGAGGAGCGATTATAGTGCTTAACCGAGATGGAAAGATTGAGACGATCAGGGTATTTGACCCAATGTGGCTTACCAACTTGTCAAAAGACGATGTCTATACTCCATACAAGTGGCCACTATTCTATGACACTCAGGACATTGTTCAAGCTCTCTAGTTCCAGCATGTTATCAGACGCTGTTTTGCATTTGAGATTAATGTTGGAGTAACAAAAGAGGAAAAGTACAAGAAGTTTCAAGAGCATGTGAAGAATGTTAGACGATAGAGTAAACTAGGTCCAAGGGGGAGTTTGTTGATACATGATGTTTCTAGTTTACTGTACTTAAACGTTTATGTCTTTCATTTCTTACATATGTGTAATACAAGGGTATTATTGTAATATGATATATGTTTGGATGTCTATTTACTATTGATTATATTGTATTATTATAATGTTTATTACTACCCGCTTAACTGAACATTATATATAGGTTTGTAGTAGTTATTCATAGTTCTGAGTTAGTAATGATTCAGTAATGTGTTTGACTTGGTCTTGTGGTCATTCATACTAATGGACCATGCTTATGGACTAGTCGCACGACTGAACCAGGTGACTTAATCAGTCGCACGACCGAGTCATAAGACTGGCTCAGTCGCACGACTAAACCATTCGTAGAGTTCAGTCGTGCGTAAGAATCAATCGCTTGACTCAGTCGCACGACTGAACCATGCTAATGGCTCAGTCGTACGACTGTACACTGGAACATATAAATACCACGTAATTTGTGAAAAAACAGGACACTTCGAATTCTATCATACCCTAGCCATCCAGAGCGTCCTAGTTCATCCATCCAACATCAAAGTTTGTTCCTGGTTGTTTTCTACTCGTTCTTAACGTTTGTCTAATCGTTAGATCGATCAGGTTGTCATTCTCACTGATTGGATCGCCAATCAAATAGGATTCCGCACTATTTGATTTGGTTTCACGTTGAATCAATTACTACTCCGTACGTACACAGTCCTAACAGCAGCATGTGTCAGTCGGACCATACTTTGGTCCCCTGGTTCATAGTTGGTTCTTTCGAAGGTAAATGGCTTCGGAAGAATAAGTTCTTCCGAGACCATTTATACTTCGGAAGAATCAAATTCTTCCGAGTCTTTTGCAAGTCTTCGGGACTTCTTTCTTCGGAAGACTTTGCCTTGGATCTTCTAAGTTCAACTCTTCAAAAGTAGAACTACTTAGTCTTTGAAAGACTTAAAACTATCTTCATAAGTTCTTCATATACTTTGGAAAGAAAACTATTTAGTCTCGGAAGACTTAGTTTCCTTTGAAAGTTCTTCATACTTTAGCATTCGTAATATCTTTAACTTGTCTTCGAAAGAGTTGCTTTTAGCTTCGGAAGACTTCAATCAGTTGCACTCAAAATCTTGTAAGTGTAGTTTTGGTTGCAATAGCCTCATCTGATCCAACAACTTGAATATCGACATGCATTTTATCCGTGATAACGTTCTAGCACGACATCTTACAGTCTTGTATGTCTCTGCATGATGCTTAGATTGTTAATATTTTGATGAAAAATACTAACTTACACAATCTTTCATTTTCTTTAATCCAAGCTTACTATTCTTCAATTCCGAGCATACTTTGTTGCCAACGTCTAACTTGAGGGCTATATTAGAGCTATTATTAGCCCACTACCTTAGTATAGTGGCATGGGTACGTGATTGTACCTACATATGATACAGGTCCAAACCTTTATAACTGTAAGGTTAATTGTTATCTAATCATTAAACATATTGATCTTATTTAAGAAAATATTAGAGCTATTAATATTGGTGCATGTACTTTTTGTGTTTACTTTCATCACCTCATGTTGCTATCATTTCTGTTTCCGTTTTGTAGGAGTTCATGTATTGGTGTATTCTTCTCCTTTGTATTACGAGGTATATACATTATAATAAAATACACCATTTTCCCTGATCTTCTTTTAGTTAGTGACTAAAATAAAAATAAAAATAAATGATTGGTTATATAATTAAAAAAAGTGTTTTACTATCAATTTAAAAGACAAATTACAATCATGTGATATTTGTTTCTCTTAAAGGATTTTATATACTAATGGTATATATATTGTATCTCAAACCATATTATAGTCTTTTATTAAAACTTATTTCAATAATCTTAATCTTCTAAACCTAACAAAAGAAACTTGAAATAGTATTTACATCACTTATAAGAATAATTTTACAATTTGAATTCGCAAATTAGTAAACTTAACTTTAGAATGTGTTTGGAAAATCACATCTAATTTTTTAGTTTAATCAACGATTATTTTTTTATTTTATTTTTTATACTGCAAATATGTGGTCATATTTGCAGAATACATGTTATTTTAATCGAGTTTATCTATCTGTTTGTCAGTCGAGAGCACACTACAACCCTCTCATAAAGAAAGTCACAACTGGATCTTATAGTTCAATCCTGAGCATTTTTGCTTAGAGGGAGAATTGAGTTTAAGACTTTAATATTTACATGTATTGCGTATTTCAACTTTACCATTTGGATAAAGTTCATTCGTATTTATTTAAAACAAAATAATCACTCTAAGCATATCCAATAAAATTAAATAGTCCGAAAGAAATTTTAAGTTATAAAAATGAGTTAGTAAATGGAATCTGAATAAACAAAGTCTAGTAGGCTTTTTAATTATGATGTTTTGTTACATAGGAAATGTCAAAGTCAAAATGCAGAATGTCAAAATGGTTATTGAGTTTTACCGACCTTCTGAGAAAGAGCTTTGTTGCATTTGGATGCATATGGTCACACGCGGTACCTTCTTAATTATATTAAGTGTTTAATAGTTCAACTTTTTTTTTTTCTTTTGTTTGAAAAAAACTCGGGTTCATCATCACATCGAAACCATCAGCCTACACGTTTAATTAGTAATAAGTACATTTTACATGTTACTGAATAATATCCATAATTTATATACATATATGTGTTTGTGTGTATATATATATATATATATATATATATATATATATATATATATATATATATATATTACTATATAAAACATATTGGATGGACAGAATAGTCATTTTCCCATCCTTGTAAGACGCGCCCATTGAGTTCACCTCCAGCACCATCCGTAACGCCTCCGGTAGGGGGGGCGGCCTATGATCTTCCCTCTGTGCTCTTCCAAT